>JAOEHY010040073.1:4300-57062 GCA_025447955.1 Psilopsiagon aurifrons | reverse complement strand
AGCATCCCTATAGGCCCCCTTCAGATACTGGAAGGCTGCTATGAGGTCTCCACACAGCCTTCTCTTCTCCAGGCTGACCAGCCCCAACTTTCTCATCCTGTCTTCATACTTACTAAATGAACAAGGGTGTTTGTATTTAATCTTCTTTCTCTCTCAAGTGCTGTGTATCTTTTGAGAAGTTTCTGTGAAAATGTGTAAGTGGTATTTGTACTGTAGTAGAAGAAAAGTCAGGTCAGTGTGTGAGGCGAGACAAGAAGGTTCTTTAATGAACTGTTCTATAAAATGCTGAGTTCATGGGCCATAGCCAGCAAGTTTCTTGACCCTGTGCTAGGGGGATCCCTAGCTTATGAAGGGGACTCCTGGAGGCTGTGCGTAGTCAATGCTTGTTTCGCTGTCTTGAGTCTGCACCAACTTTTGCTCAGGCATCCTAAAATTGGAAGGACAGACAGGCGTATTTCACTTGGACTCTGTGTTGCACATAGTTAAAGAAGAGTGATAGTTGGCTCTGTAAAGTTGGGGATGCACCTCCTCTTGGCAGCTTTGCAGGATCCAGTCCTACGCATTTCACTTTGTGGAAAAATCCAGAATATTTATTTAATAACAATATTCAAGAAAATAAAAAAATCTTTATTTGAAGAATCAAAGTATATACCATGCCTTTAAAACTGAGGTGAAAATATGGTGAATATTTATTGTGTCCATACTAAAAGGGGCTGACTTTGGTCACCAGTTATTGCAGGGTAGTATTTCCTTGAGTCTTATTCACAGATTGAACAGCTGCTTCTGAAAGTCGTTTTTGTTTTGCAAATTATTGAACTGTGATACATACAGATACCTTTGTATTTTCCTGTTAGTACTGCTCTTCAGCCAGTTGTTTTGTTGTATTTGTCCTTGGTAATCAGCAGTGTTTCACCCTTTGTATTTAAACTTAATACTGAATCACATCATAGAGCTAAAATCAGTATAAACCTAGAACAGGGATACACCATATAGCTTGGTTCATGCCACTGTCAGTGTAGAAATAACAGTTTCTTAACTGGAGTGAAATGTGTGATACAGCTAAGAATTAAGTCATTACACTCACTATCTCCAAAATGAAAACATTCTTCCATAAATATGGGATGGTTTTAATGTCCCCAGTCAGTCATATGGACAGACAAATGACATATACCATTTTGTACTGTTTTCTTTGTTGTATGGCTGTATGTGAAAAAGAAGCACCTGGAGTTTACAGACATTTCTTTCTAGATTGTTCAAATGGGCCTTAAGAATTTAGGTCTTTTTAAATAAACTTTAGAATACATACTTTAAGAGAAAATCCATTTAAGTAAAAAAGAGATGTGGTTGGTTTTGTGGTAGTATCATTTCAGATTATATAGGTACAAGTTACAGTTGTAAAACTCTCAAAGTATCATAGGGGACTATTGATTTGTGATACTTCTGTGTTGGAAAGCTAACTCGAGTTAATCCTGCAGGGTGCTGAGTGTTCTGATTTAGCAGGGCATTTTTGCATGCATTCTGGGTTTAGTATTTGACTGCATAGAACATGATACTGATGCTCTGGTGTTGTCTTCAAGATACCTGGAACTATGTGAGTACTGCTTATGGCAGATTTTCTGTGGTGCAGATGCATGAAGTTTTGTTTCTTTGGTACAATAATTCCTATCTTCCTATCTTTGGTGTAATACTTCCTATCTTTGCTATAATACTTCCTGCTGCAGGCCAGGTTCCAAGCAGCAAAAAGATTAACCTTTGAGACATTGAACCTGCCTGAAATGAGTGCTGCAATACTTTGAAATCATTTTCTGTGAGCCTAGTTACTGTACAAGCAGGAAAATAGTGGTAGTTGACAACAGAATAGGATTCTGAATGGTTCATCCCTTTTGTGATGCAATGATGTAAAGAAATAAATATTATTTTAAAATATATTTTTGAATTCAGTAATCAATTGCTGTAACATTAGTTTTAACTTCTTCCAGAGGCCTGACTTACAAAAACAGTGGGGTAGACATTGCAGCAGGGAATACTTTGGTTCAGAAAATTAAACCCCTAGCTTCAGCCACATCAAGGTCAGGTAAGACTTGTACCTTCTGTTCCTGTTTCAGTCAGCTCATGGCAATAAGGCTTATAATTTGATCTTGGTCTTGATACAAATGCTCATATTTTTCTGTTCTGTGTCTTGCTAGATTACACAAGAAATATCTGTGGTAAGCAAATGCTGGTGATTTCTTCAAAATGTGCTTCATTAAGTTTACAGATTTTATTTACAAAATGATTCTAAATTATATGTGCTGAGTGTCACGATGTTAGGAATACATTTCTGTTGTGCTCTCAGGCATACCTTGCTCTAGCAAGTCCCTGCAATTCTTTTGATAGACTTAAAGTGTCATTCACTTATGAAATAAACATTTTACTTCAAATTAACTGAGAACCTTCAAATAACATCAGTATACATATCAAGATATAGACACATACACACACACTGGTACAACTAATCATTTCTTAGCATTCATAGTATTTTCTCCTCATGTTTGTTTCAGTCTTAGGATTTAGCCAGTTTTAGTTTTAAGGCTACTATACTTACCTATCACAACCAGTCTTAGGAACAAGGACTCTTAATATACTGTAAGTAGCAGTGTTAACAAAGACATAAGAAATTTCAGTTGGAAAATGCCAAGACACCATCTTTTCCCAGGAAGCAGTGGGCTTCAATCTGTTACTACAATTTCTTTTCCGGGTGTTTGTTTTGTTTTGTTGTCGTTTGTTGGGAGGGGGGGTGTTGGTTGGTTTGGTTTTGTCCATAAAAATAGTAAGGGCAAGGGTGAAATATATCAGTCATAGTAATTATTGAATGTTCAATCACAAAGTTTTGCATTGCCTTAGGTAATGAAGAAAAAAGACAAAGCAAACATAAAATTAGGAGCCCCGGTGCCTCTATGAAGAGGGTCTGAATGTCAGAGAAAAGATTCCTGCTGACAAAGCAGTCATGTTGACAAATTTATGTTGGGGATCCTGGAGAAAGCCATGAAAGGAAAAATTTACTATTTTCACGTTTTTCTGGCTGGCAGGCTGCAATGTGGAACTTGGAGGGTTTGCTGGCCTCTTTGATTTGAAAGCTGCTGGTTACAAAGATCCTATCTTGGTATCTGGAACTGATGGTGTTGGCACAAAACTCAAGGTAATGTGAAAATCCATGTAAAGTAAGAAAAATAGCATAGAATGGAAAATGTTTCAACAGAAAATGGGAGTTGTGTTTTAAAAGCACCTATTTGTCTTTTTAAAAATGGTATGAAAAGTGAAATTACCCTCTTTCAGGCAAAATAATTAAATAACATTTAGCTCATGGCATGTAAATAGCCATATTTGAAATTATGCTTAAAATAACTCATTTTTAATATTAAGCATGGAACTGGGGACTCCATTTCATTAAGGCAGAGTTTCCACCCTGAAAAAGGTTACTTACTAGGAGAAACATTTAATTATACAGTTGCTATTGTGTTTACGCAAACTGCAATGAAACTCAAAATTTTCAGTCCAGGCCCCTTCCGTAAAGTGCCTTTTGCATTTGCCAATTAAGAAAGTAACACTTCCTAAAATGAAATGTTAGGAGAGGCTCACAGTGAGGATAAGAAATGAAGCTGCTCCTCATAAAACGTCAGGAGGAACAGCATGTTTTTGATCCCCTTCCATTGCAGACTCTCTGCTTGCATTTCAGTTTCTCAAAGCTAACCAGCGGGTTCCTTCTCTCTCTCGTGTTTTTGCAGATTGCACAGATGTGTAAGAAACATGACACCATAGGTCAGGACCTGGTTGCCATGTGTGTGAATGACATCTTGGCTCAAGGAGCAGAGCCCCTCTTCTTCCTCGACTATTTTGCCTGTGGCAAACTTGACGTGGAAGTAGCTCAGGGTGTCATTGCAGGAATAGCTGAAGCTTGCAAAAAAGCAGGATGTGCACTTTTAGGTATGAACATGCTTCTTTGAAGGATATGAAAAGTCTGATGCAGTACATTTATAATTGTTTTTAATGTGTTTGTTTTCCTACTCTACTGAAAAGTCTTAGAGGGGTGAAAACAAACCCCACAGTGTCACGTGTCTTTGCTGTCAGTGCTGTCAGAGAACATGATCTCCACTGGAAAGCGACAGTACTCCATGCAAACGTTGCCGTTAGCTCAGGAAGTTGCATATAAACTTTCTTATTAGTATATTTTCATTTAACTTTGTAACAAGAATAGCTATCTAAAAAACTAACAATTCATGTTAAAACAGTCCTCTGTATTTTTCAAGTAAATTTTAAAACACACCAAATAGGCTTGTTTGTACTTTATCCTAAAGGAAATCCTCAAGTTTTCCACTAGAAACAAGATTTATATGTGTTACTGTGCATGCACCTGTACCTATGTGCATACATATTATGTGTTGAAACTCTTGGCTGATTTTAACCGAATGTAATAGGAAAGGTAGAGATCTTACAGCTGTTTGTTCCCACAAGCTTCATAAAACTAAAAAGCTCAAGATTGTCCTGATGAATGCAACAAAAACTTTGTCTGGAGCTCATTACTTAAGACACAGACATTAACCACAGGACAGAAACATAAAAGAAAACTAGGTTTCACTAGTTACAAAACTAACTGAGAAATTATTTGACTGCTGAAGATTTGTTTCACCAAGATGAGCATATTCCAAAATGTTAATTTCAAATCTAAACATTTTCCTTTTCAACTTTATAATACAAGCACACAATACATTTTACTAAAAAATATGTATGCTGGTATACAGTAATCTAGTTACCTATGAAAATGATTCAATATTTCTCTTCTTGAATCTTAAAAAATACAGCTTTAACACTGTTCAACTCAATAAAAGTATTTCTAAGTCAGTTAAAAATACATTCTTTTGTGTAAGGCTTTAGTTTATAAAAGGAGTACAATGTGGGGGTTAAATTTTAGAGTAATAAACCCAGAAAGTTCTGTTTCCTCACATAATTTTTGGTTTTCCTTCTTTTTGTATAAAAACAGACGTGGAGAATTGCCATAATTTTTCAAATATTGCCTCTAATTTGAGACTAAAAATGACAGTTCAAGTGTCTTACATTAGGTACCACTTTTTAATACAGTAATTCTGTTCTTTTTTTCTAATTCTTTAAGAAAGTTAGTAACAAAAGTCCTTTGTAAGTGGGAATGTGTCATTTTGAGGTAGTTTACAAGCTTTGAACAAGAGGCTGTTTATGTTCTGTTTTTTTTTTTTCTGCATGAACTATTGGTCAGCTTTATATTTTTCTTAAGGTGTTCTCTCAGTTTACCCAATGTAATCAGACCATTCATACTTTAGCATAAGTACATGTTATGTGAAATCTTGGTATGAAGTTACTTACTGAAATGTCAAGATTCTATTTCCAGTTGTAAGACTTTAAGACTACAAAGGGCTTTAGATGTTTTAAATTTATTACCAGAGAACAATTTCTTGAGATTGTAAATGAGTTAGCAAATATATTTTTGTGCTAATATAAAAATAAGTCCACTGAACTTTATAAATAAAACAACCATGATTTGTTCTCCAAATTTCTGGCAGTCTTGGAAAAGAAGGGACAGAGATGATGCAGTAACTCTGAACCTAAGGAGGAAATGCTTTCCTGTAGCTTGAAGCATTGAAATAAAGTTCAGTTTGGGCTCTAGCTTCACATATTTAACTGTGCACGCACACAGCCTGTCTTTGTATGGTACCATCTCATAAAAGTCTCATTTGAAACATGTTCCTAAATTCCTACCTTGCATTTCTGCAATAACTGAATATTTAGCTCAGCCGCCTTAAGCTCATCAGACCACTTGATAGCAAGGTACTGAAAGGAGTACCTACATGCTTGGTTTTGCACAAATGTTATTAAATACAGATTTAAACAGATGTATCTAAGCAAATGTACTTTGATTTTAAAGTTGGTTATAGCAATGTTATTTAGAAACCTGGAAAAGCTTCCAGAGAATCTAGTATTGAGCAATGGCAATCACTGAGCACAAGTGCAGCTTCCACCATCACTCATGTAAATTTGGAGCCCAAATAGTGATAATGATGGCCAGGTTGTGGGCAAGAATGGCAAGCAGGATAGCACTGTCTTCAAAAACTTTATGAAGGCAAATGAGACTTCATAGTTATGTTCCTTTGATGTCCTTGTATGAATTTCTTGTGTTACTTGTACCTTGTAGGCTTTACATGGGGAATATTAAACCTGACAGAAATTTGGAAATAAGAAAGACTAAATATATGGTTTAATTTTAGAATGTATCAAATTGATTTGCATTCACAAGAGTGAAAGAGGAAACATTCTTTCCTGATTTGGTATTGCATGGTCAATAGAAGGGCCTGTGACAAGTATGGTTTTAATTATTTTCAATGTTTGTTAATGTAATTAAAAAATTACTCTGTTAATGCCTTATGAATTTAAAACTGAAAAATTGCAGGCCTACCAGTCCCTTTGCTTTTACAACATCCCCTTTCTCTTTTTGGTTCCCACAGGAGGAGAAACTGCTGAAATGCCAGGCATGTATCCACCTGGAGAGTATGACCTGGCTGGCTTTGCTGTTGGTGCAGTGGAGCGAGGGCAGATGCTGCCCCAGCTGGAGAGAATCGCTGAGGGAGATGTGGTCATTGGAGTAGCTTCTTCGGGGGTTCACAGCAATGGATACAGCCTTGTAAGGAAGATTGTGGAAAAATCATCATTTGATTTCTCTTCTCCGGTTGATGTCTCTGGTTATCAGACATTAGGTACCACTTATGCAGTTTCTTGCATTATAACTTGAACTTCTGAACATGCAAATATCACAATTGTTTTATCTGTGCTTTTGCTTTTGTAAATTTTCTAAGGCACTCAAAAAATATTCTTTAACGTGTTTTCATCTTCTTTTTTCCCATGAATCAGATATGCAGGAAAGAAATTAAGGGAGGGGGATAAATAACTAATCATATGTCAAACAAGTGGAGCATTGTGGTTCTGTCTGTGGTACAATGCTGATTAATATCCAGCAAAATAATATTTTGAGATTTCCTCAACTGGATATTGATTAACATTTCTTTCTGTGCTGTAACTGGTCTTCTTTCGCCCTCTTTCATCTACAGGAGATCTCTTGTTAACCCCAACAAAAATCTACAGTAAGACTCTGTTGCCTGTCCTTCGCTCAGGCCGTGTGAAAGCCTATGCTCACATTACTGGAGGGGGCTTGCTGGAAAATATCCCCAGAGTTCTCCCAGAGTCCTTTGGTGTCGTTTTAGGTGAGATAAAAAGAAAAGCTATGGAAGCATCCTCATGTTAATGCAGATTGATGTGGAAGCCTGTGTAGTAGTGCCATGTCAGCTGACTTGTGCTGTAAGAGCTAGACTTGCGTCTCTAGAAGTGTTTGCTTTTTTCTTCGCTGTTGCTGAATTTCTCCTTGTGTCTGAATCAGAGCCAGTCAAAACACTTTGTAGTCTTAAGACTGCTACCCATTGAATTCACTTCCCCTGGCGGTGCTTTGAATTGGATTTTATCCATACTTGTAAAAATGAAACAACTTTAAAAGCAATGCAAAGTGAGCTGTCACAGTTTGCAATAACCCACAGAATTATTGCTAATTAAATTATAATCATGAAGTCTTGAATTAGCATTCAGATACAATTAATAGCTCAAGTACATCTCTTGCTATTTGACATAGTGTAATTAATCCTCACTACAATCTTACCAGGTGTGGTAGAAAGTGTATTTCACTTACAAAGTGTAGTATGGAAAGGTAGGTGACTTACTGTAGGCTATGCAGTGTTCACTGTGTTGTAGAATAAAATAAGGGAACTAATACTGACTTTTGCACTCCAGAGCTGCATGTAAAGCATTCTTCCATTTGCGCACAGTGGGCACTGGTATGTAAAAATGGAGGTAATGCAATTTTAAAAATAACACAAGAAAGAAACTTGGTGTCTTTGGAGTTCTTTATAGTAGCTTGTCCAGAAACATTTCTCATGCTGCTATAAATCATCTTTACCTGGTCAGAATTATGGGCAATATGAGACTTTTGTGACAGCTTTAAGGCTACTGTTCTGGTACAGTAGTTTCTCAAGAAGCAGAGGTGTCCTCTTCAAGAAGAGGATTTTCCAAAGAATGCCTCAGAGCCCACTTTGAATTACTGATCAGTGGACTGCCGTAGAGCAATATTATTATCTTCTTCCCAGGGTGATACTTCTTTCCATTCCCAAGTTTTGTTAAGTAAGGAAGGGAAAACAAAAATCCTGTTTCTGTGCATGGAAGCTGATCTCACTCAAGCTAATGCTGCTGTGGGACTTTGTGCTTTTCATACAGATCTTGCCTCTCAATACTCTAATGCATACAGTATTTGTCCATTGGTACTGATGTCCACTCTTCATTTGTATTTTCAATTATCTTCAGATGCTCTTACCTGGAAGGTTCCTGAAATCTTTTGCTGGCTCCATAAAGAAGGGAACCTCTCTGAGGAGGAAATGACACGGACATTTAATTGTGGCATCGGTGCTGTCTTGGTAGTTCAGAAGGAGCTGGCTCAGCAGGTCCTCAAGGACATAGAGAGACATGAGGCAGCCTGGCTGATCGGGAAAGTTGTCTCCCTTCAAAAAGGTTACTACATTTTTATTTTCCTTAAAGAAAAAATGCAGAGCTTAATTCCTTAGCTGGTGAGTCTTTGTGGAGGTTAGCTGAAAACCTCTTGATTGACACCTCCGTGGCTTTTTTGCACAAGGTATTAGAATGACAGCCCTCATTACTTCAGTCTTAGACCGTAGAACACGTGATTAGCAATGTCAGATGCCACCATAACTATAAATAAATAATGAGAAGTAAAGTAGTGCCATTAATCTCTTTTCGTGAGCGCTTTCCTCCTCTCTCTGTTTCTCCATTTATGCATTGCTTTGTTTGGTTTTGTTTTCCTCTTGTGTTCAGGCTCTGCCCATGTTAAAGTCCATAATCTGCTTCGAGCCTTGCAGGCAAATAGATCATTGTCTCTGCGCAGCCATATCCAAGGCAAAATCCAAACAAAGAAAGTGAAGGTTGCTGTCCTTATCTCTGGAACAGGTGAGAGTTATATTCTTCAGTACAATGTAAAACGGACTACTGAAAACAGGCTTTGATCTTAGATGTAAAATCTCGTAAGTCCTTCAATTCTCCATGGAGGTTCTGATAGGCTTCTAGCAGGCTTTCAGTAACAGGCAGGATAGATTTGGCTCATGAATTAATTTCAGTCACAAACAGAATGATCTTTAACCTTTGCTGCAAACTCACTTGAGTTCACTCTGTGTTCATTTTATCTACAGACTCTGCATATTTCTAGATCCAAGCAATGACTGCACTGTAGGAATAACAGCATTATTTCACAAATATATCAGAATTTCTTCTTGCCAGATAGGCACTACTAGGGTTTCCAGTATTCTCACTTGCTAAGGAGTAGACCATCCTTTCAATTCCATAAATTATAGTTTGCAAATTTAATTGCTAGTAAAAGCCCTGTGGCCTCCAGCTGTCAAATTCAGCCTCCAAGTAATATCAATTAAAAAAGGATTATTGTTGACATCAGTGATTTTTGGATTCGGTCTCACCCACGTTGCTGCTTATTTAAAACCTCTTCTAGCTCTGAACTATATTTATTCTCCAGGAATGTCTTTAATATTCATTAATTATTTTGTTACTCATAGGCACAAATCTGGATGCCCTCATAAGCAGCACAAAGAAGCCCACCAGTTTTGCACAAATAGTTCTTGTTATTTCTAACAAAGCTGGTGTGGAAGGGTTAAGGAAAGCTGAAAGAGCTGGTATTTCTACAAGGGTAAGTGTTTCTCATCTTTTTAAAACTAGCCATCTTTATCTCTTTACTGTAGTGGGAAGGCACTGTGACGTAATGACTTTTACTGGGGTAAAAGATGGTTTGATAGGAAGCCTTAGCTTTTCTTTTTCAGTCTGTCATGAATTTATGCCCTTGAGCAAACTTTCTCCTCAGAGATGCTGCCAGCAATTCTGGTGGTTTTGGGAACAGTCGATATTAAACAAGTGCAAAACTGTCAGAGTTACTGTTTAAACTTTACCATGTATTTAACTGTAGTGCATTTACACTGAAGTAACAAGCTATTTTATCCAAATTTAATTTTAAAATTGCATCCTAAACAGACACGGTAGTTCATTTGACTGAAACAGAGATGTCAAACGCAGTAGGACTTTCCACTGACTCCTTTGGCATTGCTTCAGGGTCTTCAGTATTAATGCAAGCCAAACTGTTTTTCCCTTAGTGTCACTGAATCCAGTGCTGCATTGCTTTGCTCTTTGTTCAGTCATTTGTATTACAGATATGAAATGCTCTGTTCTAACTTAGCATTTTACAGGCATTTCTCACTGATAGCTATGGGCACAGGGAAGAGTTGTGCTCAATGGAAGCTTCATTATTAACTTTAACAGTAGCAGGATCTGAACATCAGTGTTGCTGTCTGTCATTTGGGAGTGCACTAGGATCACAAGTGAAATATGTCCATACTGTGCAGGGAAGAGCAAACACATTATGAGGGAAAAAATACAGTCTTGGAGGGCTGATGGTCTTGATGGTTAAGATGGAGAGTGATGAAACAGAGGCACTGAGGAATATGTTGTGCCAGAACTGGGTAGTTCTGCCCAGTGTTGAGCTGGTCTCTATTTCTGGTGCTCTCTACCACCTTCTCAGCTAACCAGTTCTGGTGTTTCAGAACTACTGTGGTAAATCTGGTAGGCATTAACAGGTACTTCTATTTAAAAGACTGTGGATATTTTAAGTTACATAGCACTGCCTTCTTCCTGCTTAAATGAGGGGATGTATCCTGGATGGAAAATAGGAAACTCAAGTACATTGACCTTATGCAGTAGGGGCTGTTTTATGCATTGTGATTAGCCTTTCTTTCAAGGTTTTGTAATAAAATGTGTAGGAAGGCTCAACTGCTTAAAACTGCCAGAGGCCTTAAACTGAATGAAATACTTGCAAGACTTTAGGTTGTCTTAATGACCTACGTTTGTAGGTTGTTCAGTTGTGTCAGAATGCTAGGGCCTACAGCTGAGGGCCGAATAAAACCAAATTCTTGTTTATTCTGGTGATTGCTCTTTGTGAACAGGAATAAAGATTGCAAGTTTGCCTGTGAGCTGCATGCATTTGTGAACTCTTCTTGCTGTGTGCACCGAACTCGAGCCACATGTGGATATTTACTTAGGTTTTATTACTCCAGGCTACCATTTGATTGTGCTCTTAGGGCTTTCAGATTAAACTAACACCATGTCCCTATTTCTTTGTCTCTGTGTCTTTTGCGTTATCACAGGTTATTGACCATAAATTGTATGAAAGCCGCACTGAATTTGACAGTGCTGTTGACAAAGTCCTTGAAGAATTCTCAGTTGAACTGATCTGTCTGGCTGGATTTATGCGAATACTGTCAGGTCCTTTTGTCAAAAAATGGGAAGGTAAGCACAGCATAGTACTGTATGCATGTTTTTAATAAAAGTCATTTTATGTCTTATCCTCAGGAAGAAGAAAATGGGAAAAATACAGGGATGGGACCATACTAATTCCAGGTTTGCAGGAAACTAGACTCTTCCCATCTTGAAAGGAAAGGAATAAGAAAGAGAAAGGCAGTATTTTTCCCCTTCCCTCTGTCATTTCCACAGAGATTTAAGGAAGCCAGGGGCAAGTGACGATCTTGTAGTCTTTGGTTAATTAGAAAATGTTTAAAAACCAAGGTTGTGAAGGCTTTAGATCTCTGCAAACATGAGGTGCAGGGCAAATTGTTGCCTAAGCAGAAGGTGGTGGTCAGGAAGAGGTGAGCATCCACACACCGAGAATTCCTTCCCCTAACAGATGAGCTGTTTTGGCTGCGTATAAAACTGCAGAACTGGTCAGTAACATGCAGTTCCTCTTAGTTAAGCCATTGCCAGTTTTCTCATCAGACATCCAAGGAGCTGTCTGATCCAAGAGCAGCATGTTTCACAGGCACATTGGGCTCTTGCTGGTCCAACGTGTTTACAGTGTCTCCATTGTGGTCATCTTTTACAGTTTTTCCAGATCTTTGTTACAGGCTGGTAACACCTCTGCCTACTTCAGTGGCTGCTCTCCCTCCCCCAGTTGTTACATTCCTCTTCTTACCTCTGTTTCTTTCAGGGAGCCCTGAATCACAGAAAGAGCTGCTCTTCTCACTGTTTGCTCTGCTTTGGGTTCAGTCAGGGTTACTTAAACTAGTTCCTGCTCATACCAGTTAATTTTAGGCTGGTCAGCCTACGCGGTGGGTGGCCTTATTGTTCACAGGGTGACTTCTGTGTTCCCCTGGGTGTGTCTGTGACACACACCTGAACTACTTTTCACACCTGTCTTTAAAACCAGTGGAGCAAATCAGGCATTCCTAGGAGGCAATTCATTTTATGCTAAAGCTGTCAGCTAAAGTCAGGTGAATTGTTTTTGTTTCTCCCCATTCATTATGGAGTCCAGAAGACATAAAAGTCTTGTGCTGTAGACAGCTGTAGTTGGGAGAGAGGAATTCCTCGCTACAGAAGGTGTGTTTTGAGTATCTGTGTAGAGGATGGAAAAGAAATTTCTCTAGTGCAAAGATCTTGTAAAAAAAGGGTGGGTTTAGTTCTCCCTGATTTAGGAACAGAGCATGATGATGGCCCTGCACAATGCAGGATTTGCATTATATATATGACTGGCCTGAGAGCAAAAGAAAAGGCTTGCTTTAGTATAGAATGGTTAATTCACTTTTTAAATGCCCAGCACTGAATTGAGCTTGAAAACAGACAACTGTGTGAGCTCTGACCAAAAGTATGCTTCAGATGGGTCTTAGGTGTGAGCTCAAAGTTGAGCTCAGGGATCTGTTCCAGCTAACTGGAACCTGCTGTAAAACTCTGACCCAGACATGCGTAGGGACTGCCTGCCCGAAGTTGTCCACCAGTAATCAATTCTTGTTGCAGCTCTCTTAGAAGCTGTTGCTTTTTCTTTCACTCACAGTCGCAAGGACATCGAATGTGAAGTTACTTATGAAACTCTTCCTGGCTTAATGGCCCTGAAATGTTAATTTTTAATGTTAACGTAAAGGACAGATAAAAAACAAAACAAAACCGAGCAAACAGAAACCCACATTCCTTTAGAGCAGTTTCTGACACTATTGAAATAAGAAAGTGGGGAAACTCAAAGACAAAACTGCAGAGTGTTGTTTTCAGCCTACTATCCCCAATACTTTTTTATTCAAGCATCAGGCAGGGAGATGCTGGTGCTCAAAAAGGGGTATTTTGGGGATACAAACCACATTTGAGACATTGTTGAAGATCAGCCGATAAATTTGCTTCTTGTAAGTTGCACAGTCCAATCTGCATGAGTTACTGCACTGAGAGGGCAGGTTTCGCATGGTGCTGCCAGGAATGTCCTTCCCTTCCCATTACAAAATCATAAGCCTCTATTTTGGTACACTGCTTCCTCCGCCAGCATATGTCAGCTCCGTCTCACTGCTTGGCATTTAAGCGGTGTTCAATGAATCCCAATGACATACAGTCTTCCTAAGCAGGAGGCATGCAGAGACAGTGTGGGCGAAGCATTCTGGGGTATAAATAGTAGTGATGGCCACTTTTTTTTATCCTGTAAAGGTTTGTACTGTACCTGAGAGAAGATTTGGGGCTGTCAAGCACCTTTTGACTTCACTCTGCTCCACAATGTGCAGGAGGAGTTATCACAGACTATTAGGAACAAACAGGGGAAGTCTGCAAGAAGAAAGAAGGTTTTTTCATGGTTTAACCATTGCATTGCTACAGTGGTGAGACCCTGAGGTCACGAGCAGCCACTCTCCCTTACTTTACAGCTAGGTAGGAATGCAGGCATATGCTTTCTCTTCTAAAGCAAATGTAAGGTTCGGCTTCACAGGGACATAACCACGGTTGCATCCAGCTGAGCATTAAAGGTTACATTATCGATTTCAAGAGCCCCCTGCCAACTTTCCACATGGAAATCAGCAGTGACAGAGAGGTGCATTTCAGAAGGGCAGAGAGAAGGCTCTTGTATGAGCAGCTGTTGTCTTTCATTAAGCCAAAACAGGTGTGGAGGAAAAGCCCAGGCTAAAGAATTTTTGCCATGTCATGGGGCATTTGTTACATCATTTGAAACTGCACTGAGTTTCTAAGAAAGAGGATTGTGATCAAAGCAGAGAAGAACAAGGTGCTGAGGGAAAAAGCAGCTACATCAAAACTTTATTAGTCACTGGAGTAATGTGCTTTAGCCATGCAGTTGATTGTAACTGATTGCTGAAACAGCGAGACGTTCTGAAATGCTTTGAGTGGTTGTCTGTCAGTATCATTCAAATGAAGTGTATGCAGAAGTTGTGAAAAATCTTCACTAATGTCATTTGTTCCTCTTCTGATTATGGTACTTTGAACACTCTGGTAAGGCTGAATGCTAAAAGACAATGACCTTACTTACAATTTTCCAGGAAAAATACTGAACATCCACCCATCTCTACTGCCTTCTTTTAAGGGTGCAAATGCCCACAAATTGGTGTTACAGGCTGGAGTGCGGGTCACAGGCTGCACTGTACACTTTGTAGCTGTAAGTACTTCCTTGTCCTTCCCTTTGTAATTCATTAGTGTTAAGATTTTCACCTTGGAGCTTGCTTGGAACACTTTTATACCATCACCTTTGCTCACCTTTGCTCCTTTGTTCATTCATAACATTATTAGACAATATAGAGCTTTAGTTTGCCATCCCTGGAGAAGGAACTGGAAATTAATAGTCTATATAGGAGTTTAGGCTTTACCTAAGCTAACTTCTTCCCTAAGCATCCCACTGCTGCCTACCAGCAGCAGTTGGAGTGGGGGTACTAGATCATATAAGGCCTTGGCTAACCTCAAATCTTTATTACTACACAGCACCAACTTCTTAGATTTTATTGTAGAATCTTCCTGATTCATTGCTTTTAAGCAAAAGAAGAAAACTCAACAACCAACAATGCTGGGAATGGCACGAGAAGCTTTGACTTGTTGAGAAGTAATCCAGTGTTTGTGGTAACAGAGAAAAACTTCTCAATTCCTGTTAGAAACTAAGAAAACAAAAGCCAGGGATGTCTCCACTTGGAAGATGCACATTTTTAGCACCTCAGGGTGCATTTTTTCCATTGTGTTCAGTTCTCAGGGTTGACAGTAACTAGCCTCCCCCTCTTCGCTGCATTCTTCAGATTATCCTCTCCTTTTCCACTGCTGCTCACATCTGTTCTTGTGATTTTTCCTTTCTCTTGGAAAAGGAGACAAAAAATATTTTCCAGAGAGAAGGGAAAAATTGCATTCCTTTCTCCATGATACGACTTAGGGTTTCTTCTCTGTGTGGCAATGTTCTGAGAAACAATAACTCAGCAGCGGGGATCTGCCTCATTAACCTGCAGAAGAAAGACCTGTGGTGTCCTCTGCTCCAGCTCTGTGCCATGGCTTGGCTAATTCACTCTTCTGAATTGAAATGTCATCATTTGGTCCTATTTAGCCTCATCATGTTCCCAGTTAGCACGGCTTTTGTTCTTTTCTGTAGCAGAAATGTTACTCGATGGTGTTCTGCCTACCTCCTCTTTTTCTGTGAACAACACACCTTTGTCAGTGCCTCGCAGGCCGGTGTGAAGTGCCAGCATCTTTTTTACACTTCTGACATGAGCCCAAATTCATGTTTCCTTTAATAGTGTAATGATAAACAGATCCCCAAGGCAGCTGGGTTACATTTGTTGTCCTCTTTCAACCGCATAGACTTTTTGGCTATTGCTTTTACAGGAGGAAGTTGACGCTGGAGCAATCATTTTCCAGGAGGCAGTTCCAGTTAAGATTGGTGACACGGTGGAGACCCTGTCCGAAAGAGTGAAGGAGGCCGAGCACCGAGCCTTCCCCGCTGCCCTGCAGCTTGTCGCCAGTGGCGCTGTGCAGGTTGGGGAAGCCGGCAAGATCTACTGGAAGTAGGAGCATCATGTCAGCCAGCGTCCTCAGGTGGGGCAGCTGGATGCCTTAATTGATAGAAACAGAGGTCACAGGCTACTAATGTGGACACTGCATTCTCTTCATACTGTGTTTTCAACATAAGAGTTTACCATGTCATGTTCTCATTCAAATGGATAAGAGATTCAAAGGAAAATCTTGAGAAAGCCACAAATGGGAATCTTGAAGAAGGGGGCTGTTCTCAGTAGTTTCAGTGATGGCTCTGTTACATGTTTTGTGATTATAATCACTTTATTTGCCAACATTTGTGCTCTCAATCAGTTTCTTAACAAACAAAAAACACATTCTCTTGGTTACAGAGAGATCTGAGAATCTCTCAGGTTGACTTAGGAACATCAGTATTACTGTCTAACAGACTGGGCTATAACAGAGGAACCTTTTCTCATGTGCTGCAAAGTGTTTGTGGGGAAAAGTACTGGAAACGGTACAGTGTGAGGGACAGCTAAAGGCAAAAACTTTACTCATGAAAATCTCTAGCCAAACCAAGAACTGGCCTCCCAAAACACCAAGTATTCCTGTAGGTAATAAAATAGACTTTTTCACATATAGTTTCTGTTTTAGTGTTCGTACATTTTGCCTGGCCCAGATTCTGGAAATAGCCCGTAATTGCAAGTGTTGGACCTGCTATCAGGTGCTGGATAGATATAAATGTCTAATGACCATTTGCCCTTGAGCATCCCCATGTGAATCCACGTATGAATTCCCCTCAGATATTTGTTCAGAGGCAACACAGTTTGGCTTTTTCTCCTTTTAACAAGCAGAAGGAGGGTTAGGACTAGATACAGAAAATGTGTTCTTGGCTTGTGAGACATGCTTCAGCAATTCTGCTGGAGTTAAGTGCCTTTATTCTTGGAGCAGTATTTTCACTTGAACTACTGATGGATTTTCTCTGATGGAAACAATAAGGTTTTTGAACAGCTCAGTTCTGGTGAACAAGCACCTGGGTTTTTTAATATTTTAATATTAGTTGTAGAAACATTTTAATGTATTTACTAAAGTAATCAGTTTTCCCCCATACAATCCAGAAGCATCTGACTGAAGCTGCCTTTAATACAGAGAAAGCTAATTTGTATTCTGTGCACTGTTAACATAATCTCAATGTGGATTTGAAATCATGTCTAATAAAGTTAAAAATTCAAACATCAGAATCTTTCAGTGAATTCCTTTGCCAGGTGGATGAGCTGGAGAAGGAGTTTGTGAAACAGAATTAACTTTGAAGTACAGCGACTGTAAATCGGTTTGTGAGGTTACACCACCTGCAATCCTATGTAAGTCAGTAACAATTCGCGGGGTGTGGTGACCTTACTGTGTCCGTGGCCAGCTGCTCCGTGATGAAGAAACTCGTTGACAAGATAACTCCTGTCATTGTCAGTGAAGATAAGCTCAAGCAAATACAGAGGAAAATGACATGGTCCAATTTGATTTGCTTGTAAAGGGCAAAGAGTAAAAGCCAAGTCTTCATCCCAGAGTTTTTCTTTACAAACCTGCCCTCCCACAGAAGGGGCTCCCCACAGGCAAACTGCCCACCAAGGTTTGAAATCCAGCCTGGTTTAGTGAGGATGCAGAGATTGCGGGGAGAGTCCGGCCCTGGCAAGGGCTCAGCCCACACGAGCTCAGTGTCTGAGCTACATCGCAAAGTAAACATTTTACGAGTCAAAATAAGCTATACTTAACTCACAGGTTAGAGGAAGTTAAGACCACCAGAGATGAAATCACTACTCTTACAGTTAATAAGTACAACAGTACTGATAAAAGCAGTTTGACTGGTGCCAGGAAGGCCAACAGAAGGCTCAGATGCTCCAAACCCAATACCCTGTTCCATCAGAGCTTGAGGGAAGAGGAGGGTGTTCTGCCATCTAAAGCTGATGACAAATGGGATTTTAGCACTTACCCGTATTTCTACAAATGCATAAAAAGAAATACGAGTGTGAACTGGATCTTAGATCCAGTGTTTTGCTTCGATTACCACTCTGTATAAAGGATAGATTAATATATAATTATTATAATAGAGTAATCATATACCACACCCAACCTCAGAGGCATGCCAGCAGCACGACTGGAGAAGGAGTTGTTTGATACCATGGCGATTGTCTGGAAACCCTAACTTGCGCCTTGTTCTCTTTTAACATTTTATTTGTGACGTTTGGAACATTCAGTCATGCATGCCATGCAATTCAAATAATACACAACAGGAAGTTTCTACACAGTTACAACAAACCAAAACCAAATTAAGCAATGTGCTTATCATAAAAAGTATCTATATATGCCAAACATTTGTTAATCTTGCCTAGTTACAGATCTTCTATTTCTCGCAGATCATGAAAACACATGTTCCCTTCTCCAGTCATTGCAGTGCAAGAGACAGATGCAGATCTCTGTATGGCAGACCTCACAGGAGGGAACTGAATTTTTCTCCCTCCCCAGCTACTGAAACACCATTAGCTACGCTTTAGAAAAGAAAGGACAAATTTAGACTTTTAACTGTATCTGACTCATGCTCTCAAACAGCCTGATAAAGCCAAGAGGGAAGTATACAGTATGTTCCTTACCAGTGCAGTATGCGTAATATCAAAACAAGAATACATTTTTTTTCACTGTATCTGATGGATATTAGTGATCTCTCCTATGGAAAACTAGCTCTGGCTTCTTCTTTTCTAATTTGCTCAAGTAGCTTCTTAGCTAACATTCTTCCTCTGGTTTGTTACTTGCATGGAAGTCATTACTCTGGCAGCTATAAAATAGCTTCCACAGAAAAGGTTTTATTTAACAGCAGTGACTCTGGACCAAGCCAGTCATTCAGTCAACAAAGAGATTTTCCTGCTGTTGCAAGTTAAGCTGAGCATGCCTTGTTCTGCTGATTTCAAGGATGAGGGAAGAAAAATGCCTGACATCTGTGTTTCTAGTCAAATTTTCATCCCTCAAGATCCAAATGTTTTAATCTGGAACTCTGGGAATGTCCCTGCTCCTCTCCCTTTCAAAGAGCAGGAAAAAGCTTCGAGTTGTATGTTCAGTGTGTACTAGCACATCATATTGACAATCTGTGAAGGGGGGGTTGTTTCATTTTGGTTTGCCTTTTAAGGTGCCCTGCCTTTTGGCCTTTGGGTCTTCTGGCTCCCACACTGGTGCATGTTTACGTATCCTCTTCTCCTCTGCACAATGAGGTGCTCCCACACTGGTGGAGCTCACAAGGATGGGGTCCTTCTAGGCTCCCACCTCCTCCCACAGAACTATGCATTCATTCCCCATGCTTGTTCACCCACAAATCCACACTGTGCCAGGCTGTACCTTACTTCTGATTTGCCTGGACATGTCTGGCTCCTGTCTGTGGCTGCTTTCTGAAGCTCCTGGTGCTCTGCATCTTGGTGATGCAGCCAACGAAACTTGAATTAATTTCCCTTTAAAGCACTAGGCCATTTTTACAGCTTAAGCCCCCTCTTTGATTGGTACCACACCCACTCCTTCACAGATGAAAGAACAGAACAAAGAAATTCAAAATCTGGAATGAGAGCTTGGCTTCCACTGCCAGTTTTGCAAAATGAATGTAACTAAAGCTGCAAGCTAATGGAAAGGGATCATGGCTCAGAATGGAAACCTGTAACACTGATATGCCTGCAGTCAGAAAGAAGCACATCAAGGGCACAGAGGAGAAGAGGGAAAGATGGGCAGACAGCAAACCACTTGTTAACCTGGCTACACCACATCGTTTTCTTGAGCCTCCAGAGCCACGGGAGGGGATGTGCAGTCTCTCTTCTCTTCTTGACACAGACCTTGGCTCTCTGGTTTCCAGTAGGTTTTACCATCAGCTCCTAGCTGCACTGCTCCACTGGCGACAAGCTGCAGGGCGATAGGAAAAGCCCGACACTCAGCTTCTTTAACCCTTTCTGACAGCATCTCCTCCGTGTCATCTGCCTTCACAGATACTGGCTCCTGGTGGATCATTGCTTTCGGACTAGATTCCTCCTGAAATGGGGATATTGGCAGTCTTTTAGAAGAGGCTAGTGAACAGTCTTGGGAAGGTTATGGACAATGTGGACAGGGCACAGAAAGTCTCATGAGAGATCTCGGCATGTATGTGTGTAGTTGTGTGCAGGAGGCCTAAAGTACATCTAGAGAGGCTTGCATCTCCATTAGGGGTACCCACACTACACCAGGGGGTACAGCGGGAGAAGAGACACGAGCTAAAAGATTGAGAGAGCAGTTTGCTGAGTAGGAGAAACTGAAAAAAAATCCCAAACCATACTATGAAGGAATAAGACAGGATGTTAAGAAACCACAAACACAGTGTAATCCCCATATCTTCTGGTTTTTACTGGTAGCAATCCTAAGATTTCCACACATTCCTGTCACCTCTTCCTGTTTCTGCCTTCAGAAAGAAAATAAAACAGAAAATTCTGTTTCCTGGTCTTGTCTGGAATATAGCTGATTTTCTTTCATTTAAATTAGAGTTAATTTTCTTCCTAGTAGCTGGTGCAGTGATGTGATTTGGCTTTAGTCTGAGAACAATCCTGGTAACACTGATGTTTTAGTTGCTGCTAAGTAATGCTTACTCCAATCAAGGACTTCTCAGTCTCTCATGCTCTGCCAGGGAGGAGGGGCACAAGAAGCCAGGAGGGAGCAGAGACAGGACACCTGACCCAAACTAGCCAAAGGGGTATTCCATACCACAGCACATTCATGCCCAGTATATAAACTGGAGGGAGTCACCCAGAAGGGACCAACGGCTGCTTGGGTCGAGCTGGGTATCAGTTGGCGAGTGGTGAGCATCACTTGGACTTCTTTTGGCTGGTGGGGTTTATTCCTTCCTCTCTCTTTCCTATTACTATTATTACATAATATTTTACTTTTATTTCAATTATTAACCCTTTCTTATCTTAACCCACAGATTTTTACCTCTTTTCTGATTCTCTTCTCCATTCCACTGGGGATGGGCTGGGGGAGTGAGCAAGCAACTGCATGGTATTTGGTTGCCAGCCCGGCTTAAACCATGACATTCGTTTTCATGACTTACTGTTGGGCAAGAGGACACTTACCAGGACAAAATGCACGGTGCAGCCTGTGACTTTGTGTCCACTTTGCAGGGCTTGCTGATGGGCATTTCTGTCCTTTATTGGTGGGAAAAGCGATGGGGAAGCATTCAGAATTTTCCCTGGGCATTGGTATGAGAGGAGAAAAAAAAAAAAAAGAAAAAAAAATCAATTTGAACTGAATTTCCTTTAAAAATAAAACAGATGTGATCATCAGTTCAAAATAGCAGCACTGAGCTCCACTCAGGAGTTTAAATGGTCTCAACTGCAGTCAGAATGTAAAAGTGCATGTTCAGATTCAGGTTAAAAAGCCAAACACATACGTGGTGTGACCATCTCCAAGGCAATCTGAGAAAGCACTGCCTTGATCTGAGGAAACTGTTCTTTCAGGAATACATGTGACAGTGTGCAGGCTTTGGCAGTAGCAGGGCAAGCTCGTTTCAGTTAAGGTCAAAGACTTCATTTGCTTTTGTGTATGTAGCTGGCTAGACAGTGTTAAGTCTCTCCCCTACCAGGTGACCAGTCCTCATGCTGCAGAAG
The DNA here is from genome assembly GCA_025447955.1 of Psilopsiagon aurifrons. NCBI lineage: Eukaryota > Metazoa > Chordata > Aves > Psittaciformes > Psittacidae > Psilopsiagon > Psilopsiagon aurifrons. The sequence continues at coordinate 35,502 of JAOEHY010040073.1, read as the reverse complement.
AGGGCCTTGGAAGCGGAGGACTTCACACTGCAGCTGCATGAAGAGACACTGCACAGATGGAAGTGATTTTCACAGGAAACATCATTCCCAAAGAAGCCTGTCCAAAAGCAATCTGCAGTGAGAGAATGACTTCTGAGCAAAACCCTGGGAGCTGACACAAGGCACCCAGAGGAAAGAGGAATGTGTGTTTTCCCCCTCCACTGGCCTGGAATGTGTCTAAAGCAAGCTCTGTCCCATGGCAGAGCCACATTCACCTACGGGGCTGTAAGGCTGTACTTCCAGCACACAGTACACAGTGATGCTATGCTGTGCAGCCCTCAGGGCAGCACAGGATGGAGATGAACTGAGAGTCAGCCTCTCTCCCTTTTTTTAATGAGTAACAACTGCAGGGAGTAAGTTCAGCACAACTGCCCAGCACTGCTCCTTGATGAATGACATCGTTACGCTACCTGTCCCTACTGCAGACAGAACCAAACTCCCACCTGTCCACAGGCAATCCTCCTTCCCAGAAGGAAGGCAGACAGACCACATCTGTGACCCTGACTTTGCCCCTCTGTTCCTCATTATGCCAGCCCAAGGCAGTTCTCTGCCAATGCACAGTAAGAATCCCAGCACAGTCCCACTGGCTGGAAAAAATGAAAGCATAGGGCAGCCCCACTGATTAACATGCAAACCTCAGTGTCAGCAAGGCCAAGAGAGATTTAACCAAAGGACAAAGAACCGTGGCTGTGTCATTCTGGTGAGAGCAAGCATCCATATTTTAATTTCTTTTTTACATTCCCAATTTCTTACCTTTCCATTTTCTGAGAAAAGGACTGGACAAAATTCTCATAAATCCTGAAAGACATATTAGTTCAACAGCAAATTCTTCAAGAACTCGGTCAATTGTGCTGTCAAATTCAGAGCGACTCCCATATAACTTATGATCAATCACCTAAACCATTAAAACATACCAAAAAACATGTTATGGCAATAAACCTCACGTGAATGAGAGCAGCTATTTGGGCAACAAAAGGAAAGCAAACTGCATTCATTCCAGGGCACTTGAGGATTTAAAACATTACAAGTGGGTACATTATTCAGGACATCTGTGCTTTTTCACATTCATATAAACATCCCTGGTGTGATAAATGAACACCCTGATCACTTGCTAGCTGACAGTGGCTGTATCACACACGGTGCTTTGCAGGACATGTACGAAAACTGCACAAAGAGAAGTCAACTGTGAAAAGAGAAATGTGGGTAATGTGGTATAGAGGAAAATAAGGCAGAACATATTAGTAGCTACTGACCTCTTATTCCAGCATGTCTAGCCAAGGCTAAAGTAAAAGTAGCAATGACTCACTGGTATCACCATCACCAGTTAGTCTGAAATGGCTACATGAAAAGCACAAACTCATCTAAAAGACAACACACGGGCCAGACATTCTGTGTAAGGGGAAGAGAAGTCAGGAACTTTTCTTACATCTACTCCACCTCTCAACCTCAGCTCCCACATTAACTGTTGACTCCTGACTCTGTTCATGGGGACATTCAAATAAGGGGCTTAGAATCTGTCACGCGTTTGCCTATGAAAATGTGAATGGATTTTGACACATCTCCTTTGTTTCCTAGATATGAGTCTTTTTATTGCTAGAAAAAAATCATCACAGATCCAACTCAGCTGTTGAGGAAGCTTGCTGAAAACTTCTTAATGCATGGGGAGCCTCTACTTCCACCTGTGCATCGCAGTACAGACGTGGTAACTGTTCAGAGTTACTTAACGTTAGAAGGAAGAGTCCTGGTGGGTGGCATTTGAAATCCCAAATTGGTGAATGTTTTCAAAAGCCATGTTCTATGCTTAGACAAATACAATAACATGATGGTAGTGCCTTTCTAGATTTCTTTTTATGAAACAAACCAGTGAAAATTTCTGTAACATCGTGCTATTCTACTGACCACAGACAGGAGAAAAGGCTAGTGTGGTCCACTGAAAGTGACTGAGCACAGCATGAGACAAAGGTCTTTCTGAGAAGGGATTAGCAAAGCAGACAACATGCTTATGAGTTCTGCAGTGCCTAAAGTCTTACTGATTGAAATTAAATGCTTGAACCTGCATAGGCTACAGTGTCAGACCCAAATCATCATAGCACTTCAGTTTGAAGTCCCACCCTTCCTAACTCTGTAGTGCAGCACTCACTGAAGAGATGAGAAGGACTCACAGCCTCCAATGAGCACTGAACAGCTTTCAGCTCTGTCTCTACTGGTAAATTTGACAGCTTTCTGCTATATCCACTCACCCTCAGTAGAAGTTTTAAACAGAAGTGAAACATGAAACATAAGAAGGAAAGGAAAAGGGTGTCTTTACCCTGGTGGGAATTCCAGCCCGGGCTGCATTTCGTAGTTCTTCAACACCAGACTTGTTGGAGATGACAAGGACAACCTGAGCACAACTGCCTGGCTCTTTTGCATAACTGATGAGTGCAGCAAGGTTTGTGCCTCAAATGAAGAGAGCAAACATTCATGAAATAGATGAGCACCTGAGTCACTGACAATTGGCTCTTAGTCCCATTTATCTAACAAAAATATTGCTTCCAACAACTGCCCAATAAATAAATAAAGCTCATTAATAAAGCATTAATAAAGCTCATTTGTTAAGCAGTACAAGAAAACTTCTTGAATTCTAGCCAAAATACAACCTCGGGTTTAGAAGGCTCCATAAACTACTGAAAACAGGCAAGGTGGATGCACTTGTATCAGGGCTGATTCAGCCACTCCTTTGAGAGGACATTTATCTCTGTGATGATAAATGTAAGCTCACCTGTTCCGGAGATGAGAACAGCTACTTTAACTTTGTTCTTTCTGGGTTGGTGTTGACTCTCAACAACAGCGTTGTTCAGCAGATGCTGGGGGCTGCTCAGCTGCAGAGCTTCGAGAAGGTTCTTGACTTCGACATGAGAACCTTCTCCAAATATGTGAGGAAAATGTTAAAATACCTTGGATTTTTTTCTCCATCTAAATTTACTTTGTATAGTTTATTTATCATACAAATTTCAAATAAAACATATCAGCAGTGAATTTATGTTTGCACTAACTCAACTACAAAAACATGTACTACTTGAACAAACCAACTCACACTACTTGTGCTGATCTCTTTTGTGTTACCTGCAAACTGTTTACAGAGGCCTAGGTAAGGCATGGTCTTTTCAAGGATTATCCCCATTTTTTTATACCTGTCTTCCTCTTCCTCTTGTGTTGCAAAATTACTCTAAAAATGATGTTGTATTTTGGCTGCCCAAACTGCTCCCCCAACAAAGGTGTTTGGTTTCTAGAGGGATTTTGGCTCATGTCTTGCTTCATGTCAATCAATGGACACACCAGAATGAAGACTTCCAATCACATACAACTATATACAGCTGTGGCCTATCCTCAATCTTTACACAGGATCAGTGTGAGTAAGGAAGGGGTTGCAAAGGAGGTTGGATTGATCACCATGATTGTGGTAAAATATAATCACCTAATGTTGGAGTCTGCACTGTCAGTAGAAGGATTTACTCAAGTCTCAAGCAGGTAGGTAAGACATTATTCAAGTACTGTGACTCAGAAAACAAGAGTCACTTCTCACTGTATTTAATAATGAAATCTAGATGTGAACGTCAGCCTAGTGAAACCACATTAAAATAATGTAAACTACACAAACTTTGCAGTAGGAAGTCTCCTCCCTACTGAGCTGATGACAACTGGTGCCTTCCAGGAGACCTTCAGCATTTTACAGATTTACACTCTGAAACAACTTACCCTGTATCAACTTAAAAAATAAGTAGCACAGCCTTAAGTGGAAACTCCTCTGAAGTGAGACCAGGTGAGCCTGTTACACTTCTAACCAAAGCATGCTCTGCTTATTTTTGGTATGTGTCTTCCCTTCCCATTAGGACACCTGCTAACCTGTATCACAAGGGGCGACAACTTTCCCAATCAGCCAAGCCTCCTCATGTCGCTGGATGTCCTTGAGAACATGCTGAGCCAGGTCCTTCTCCACAACCAGCACTGCAGCTATCCCACAATTAAACGACTGAGCCATCTCCTCCACAGAGAGGTTTCCCTCTCTGTAAAGCCAGCAAAAGATTTCTGGAATCTTCCAGCTGAAAGCATCTGAAAATGATTGAAATGTGTATATGGTCAGCACAAATGTTTGCTGCATGTCTTTTATTATATATAGTGACAGTGGTGTACTGCAAGCCATGATAGATACTAATTTTTGCTATCCTAAGAATACTGTTCAAGGAGGACACTGACCCAACTTCCAGTGAGCTTTATAGGTGCTGCTTATCTAAAGGTTTCTAGCCATAATTTGTGTGAGGCAAGTCTTTTCTAGGCTTTCTAATGCGAACATGTACAAAATGACAGCGAATCCCTTATCAACCAGAACATAAAAGCTACAGATGACTTACATCTCTTCCATAAAAGATAAAGGAGCCATGGGACAAATCATCTTCTGGGTTTTTTAGACTACTTAAGCAGATCCTGATTTTCTGTTTCAAAGAATCAATCATTAGTATAAGAGTCTATATTTAATTGTATTGATGGGAGGACTGGAAAACGGCTGAGTGGATGGGAAGCATGGACAGGCTCTGACAGTGACACTACTCACACAGGTATGGCCTTAGGGTGCCCGTTGAAAGTCTGATGGTGCAGACTTGATGCCATGACTTCACTTTAGAAAACTAACAATCCCTTGGGCTTGTTATCTTCCCTGTGGTTTCAGGCACTGGCAAGCAAGCTAGGCACCACCTTGCCAGCTGGATTTATTTCTTTTCTTTGTAATTTCATTTTTGTGAAATACAGACAGACATACAGGCTCATTCCTTCCCCCTTCCCCTCTCCACAGTATTTTTGGACTTGCATGAATATGGTTTTCTTTAATAGTTTGAACTTTTTAATACTTTACCCAATTTTGCCCTCAACAGAAAAAAATTCTAGCTTACTTACACATGTCAAATGTGAATCTGTTTTGGGGAAGCTACCACCTGCCATAAAACTGCATTAAATGTGTACGTGTTTGTGTGTGTAATAAATCATGCAAATTAATTCTCTCAAGAAGCTTCACTGTATGGTCAGAGTGTTTAGTATGGAAAGATGTCTTGCAGAACAATCAATCTTCTCAAACACCTGCTGCCCTAGAGATGAGCTGCCTTCAAACTCTCCTTAAATTTCCCATCTCCAACAAGAGACTGGTGCTCATCAAGTGCTGATGTTTACCTGCAATAGGAATGCTTTTGGTAGGTCTTTGGAAAAGCAATGACTTTGGGTCATTCAGTCTCAAACTATACAGACACATACATTTCCGAGTATCTCTGTAACTGAAGCTGAAAAGTCAAGTCCTAAATTTTGTCAAACAGAAACAGCCATCTCTGATGTTTACCTACAACAGCGCTGACATGTTCTGACAGAATTCTGGCGATGCCTTCCAGCAACCCCTCCTCGGCAATGAAGGCAAAAGCCTTTACGTGCCCTGAGCGAAGGACAGGCAGCAAAGATGGACTGTACATTTTTGCTGGGGTCAGCAGTATATCTCCTGCAAACAAAAGTGTCAATTCAACAAATTTGTTTAAAAGGTCATTAGGTATTTAATGAGAATGCTTCTCTGAGCAGGTTCTCTTCTGCTTTTTGTGGCAGACAACACTGGGAAATAGCAGAAAGCGCTGGCCTGCTTTTCCAAAACTGTAGATGCAAGCCCACATACCTACCCCAAAACTCAACTAACCCTAACCCATCCTGAAGTAAACAACCCTTGGCAGCACCTAGTTGTGGAAATGTCTGAACACAATTAATCTGTAGGTTTGCTTTGGAGATGAAAGATGTTGTACCTAGAGTCTTGTCCCCACAACTGCCTGGTGCTGGTGAGGAGTAGTGTAAGGAGGACATTAAGAGAATCTTCCTTATGATGCTAAAGCCACGGCCATGAATCCCAGAAGAGGCCAGTCCAATAAGCACATCCTCCTCTTCAGCTCTCTGCAGCCCCAGAAGCATCTGCCCTCGCTCCACTGCACCAACCACAAATCCAGCTAGGTCATACTCGCCAGAAGAATACATGCCAGTCACCTCAGTCACCTCCCTGCCTAAGTGGGGAGAGAAAGCAGACAGCACTACCTGTAAGTATGTTTTATTGTTAATTTTAAATCTAGAGAATCTCCTAAAATAAGGAATGTATCCAGGACAGTTGCAGAAACACAGCCTAAGAAATACATTCAGATATATTTTTTAAATCCTTCCTAGTTTCTTGCTTCACCTCAAGACTTCAACAAAACAAAGCTGCATGAAGTTATTAAAAGAAACTTTTTTATTAGTATTTCATGCTACTCATCTGGCACCTCCCTGCTATGACTGAGTATCAGAGATGGAATGAAAATATATTAACACTTCAAGAATGCACGGCATCCAGCTTCGCTCTCCTTTGGACAAGGGTAAGTGAGCAAGAATTAGAATCCAAATGCATGAATAGTAAAAATCATCCCTCTGTGCTCACCCATTATATGGATAAGGTAGAGGTTAAGCCCAAATGCTTGACTGTTTTCCCCACCAAACAGAAAGCAGCATTTCTAATGCCACATACTGCCCCGCCTACAAAGTCTATTTCATTATTAATCATTTCAACATCAGAATCTTCAAATCTCAAAAGAGAGGAGCATTCATACCCAGGAAAGCACATCCTGCATTTCTGCAACCTTCAGCTATTCCTTCTTTGATTGTTTCAGTCACTTCAGCATCAAGTTTGCCACAGGCAAAGTAACTGAGGAAGAAGAGAGGCTCTGCTCCTTGAGCCAGGATGTCATTGACACACATGGCAAGCAGGTCCTGACCTATGGTGTCATGTCTTTTACATACTTGTGCAATCTGCAAAACACGGTGGGAACAGCAGTGGTGACAAGAAATGCAAAACTCCAATATTAATCAGCCAAATAAGCAGAAACCTTCTTTTTCCTGAAAAGAATCACTATAGAACATACATGCAGAAAATAATCTGGTGCATCATCTAGTTTAAATCAAGAGAAAACAGCTCACTTTCTTGAAGAGGAAAGATAAAGCTATTTTTGGTTTTTTTTGAAACATTCATTCAAATTCTAGCTCCAGCTACCCAGAAATAGGCATTTTGGGTTGTTTGTTCATTTGCTTTTTGAAATATTTATGTGAAATCGAGACTAAGAGGTGCCTAAACACAATTACAAATTCCCAGGAAATTCAACCTACAGAACATCCTAGCAATATCAAAACATAAGATCAGGTTGCTCAAACATCACTGTGCGTTCTGCTTTACTTTTGCCTACTAATTTCACTGGGTTATGCAGCAGAACTGAAACGATTTGTTAAGTAGTTTTCTTAACAGTTCACGGGGAATGAGACTTCGTTCCCACAATCCCCAAGGAATTTTCTGACCTCAGCCAACTCACGTCACAGACAACAACATGGCCTGGTCTCTAGGTCCCTTTGAAAGCCAGGTCTTTCACAGAGCAGTAATATTTCCCTCAGGAAGGCTGCTATTTGGTTTGCAAAAAGTTATCAAGGCGTTTGCATCCTACAAGTAATGAAATCTCATTCAGACATCATGGCTTCTATAAAATGGAAAGATTTACACTACTTTCTTGCAAGCAGAAGTTTCTACACTAGAGCAGTTCTGCTTGTAGATGCACAGCACCAGCTCACACTGTGCAAGTCAGCTCTTTCAGTTATCATTTCAGGGTCTGAAATAGAACAAAGATTGAATATGCACGAATAAATTTTAAAGGTAATTACCTTTTACTGACAAAGCTGTATCAATGTCGTTATACATGTGCAGAAAAGCTCACTGCAGAAAGATGGGCAAGGGAAACATGTAGATACACGCTACCACTGACTTCAAAATGGTAACAGATCAGCACCAAAACAGCCTGAGTTTGGACTACAAGTCTGATTTCTTTCTCCATCTAGTGGATATAGAAGTGCTATGGAAACCAGTCATCCCATCTCCTTCGCTGCATTATGGCATCTCCCTCCCACTGATCTAGTAACAATTTGTATAGGCATCAGCCAACTTTTTTTGGCCAAGGAAGAGCCTTGGGAACAGTCTGTGTAAGCACAGTTGGGAATGTCTCCCTGCCAAGCAGTTGGAATGAAGACTCACTCGAGCCAGTACCAATAATTTTTTCATGCCCAGAGGTGTCCAAGGATGTAAGACTGTTGTGGGAAGCCACACCATATCATCCCATTGCTAAAGGTATAAACAACAACTTGAAACATGACAAGTTGCTGTGCTTATTCTGATTCAACTCATCCTATGTGTTCTTGTGTAATTAGCACTCTTTATCTATTGGCTTCTCTTCTCCTTTAATGTTTAACTCAATTCTTCTTTCTCCCAGTGCCTTGACAAAGGTAATTGTGCCACTTCTCTGTATATGGTTTATTAAGCTGACAGTTATCATTTTAACACTCCCCTGTACTCCTCTGAACTGATCTTTCTCGAAGCCAATGGACCCTCTATCTTATTGCAGAAATTCTGTTTCTTAGTTCCTCAAGTGCACAGCTGATTTTTTTGGTTTATTATCATTTCATCACAAAATATCCAGAGCCTCATATTCTCAGTAAGATATGCACAGGCCTTGCTCAAATTATCATCTACAAAGCTCAAATGACCACTGTGGAGGACTTGAGATTTAGTTATAATGCTCAGAAGGTTCAGACAGTGTAATTGGCTGTGTTATTTAAAACAGCCTTGGGAGATAACATGCTACAGTCAACTTGTAAGTTACCTGCAGTTTAGGTCCAAGGCCTTTAGCTCGAGATACCAAGACAGGATCCTCATAACCAGACGCTTTCAAGTCAAAGAAACCAGCAAAGCCTCCTACTTCTGAATGACAGCCTGCCAAATACAAATACGTCAAGGATCATTTTAAGGGAAATAAAAAGACCCCAAACACTCTCCCAAGACAAAGTACTGCAAATTATGATTTCTTGGAGAACACAGCACTGTGTCCACTGACAAAAACATGCACAGCTTTATGAAGCATGGACCCCAAAGTCACATATTTCATGGTGCCGTAAATAGATCTTTATTATTCTGTATTTCTGAGCTATGGGTTGTGTCCAGCAGAAGTTAAACATTTTACCAAACAGTTAACAGCTCACCTTTTCTCTTTATGTAGTAAGTTTTTTCAAAAGGGAAAAAAATCAACACGAACTTTTCCTCAGTAGATCATTGCTAAGAGGAAAGGACATAGTCTGAAGAGCAAATAACATGTTCAGTGATTGTTAGCCACACCCTGTTCAGATGTTGTACTCATATATGCAGCCAGCCTGATCACTTCTGTCCAGTGACAGATTCCATTCCGTTAATCGAGGAGTTATTCTGTTCCCTAGGTCAACCTTGGAAAAGTGCAGTCATCTCCATGGTAAGCCAATTATTTTTTAATTAAGCAAAAGAGGAGTGATGAGAAAGAAGTGAGAGTTTTCTTGGTGACCCCATCCCAACTTGTCAAGCACAAGTTTCAGTGCCAAGAATGCATTGCTCACCTCCTGGGGAAAAAAAGTTCTGTTCCATTCAATGTACCAAGGAAATTCAAAGATTCTTCCCAGTCTTACCTGATCTGGTACCACTTACAATTGATGCTTCCAGCTGATGAAACAAAACTTCACTGGTTACAGCTTCCATATGTCTCTCCTTGTATATTAGACCCCTGAAGAGAGTAAAGGACATGCTAGGAGCAGTAGTGATATTTTCTGTGTAGATCATTATTGAGCACACACATGGGAACAGATATAAAAGTTTGGACTAGCATCTATTTCTGCTAGTGCCTTTGCTCACATACAGAGACTGCTTGAGAAGCTGTATACCCCGATGGCCAATGTCCTTCCTGTAAGTGGCACCCTTGAAACGAATGGCTGCTACACCCCTGTTGGCTTCTCCCAGTGCTTTCATCAGGTCCTCCTTAACAGCAGTAATGGAGAGGACTCTGCCACCACTTGTCACCACTCTGCCGTCCTTCAGCGTTGTGCCAGCATGGAATACCTGCAGCCCTAATTCTTTGGCTTGCAGCAGCCCTACAAAAGTAAAAGGAATTCTCTGAGTACTTTTAAATCACGTACGACGTTGGCAAAGCAGTGAAGATTGAAGTCCTTTCTTCAGACAAGGAAGAACAATGAAGCTTCCCACTTTAACTTCCCTCTGAGAAACAGCATTACCAGTGAAGAGCATCCCACTCCACTTGGCCCTAAGAGTCCCTTCTGAGACATCCAGTAAGGACACAGATGTTACAGAAACAGAAATAAGAGATCCAGGAGCCACAACAGGACCTATAACTACCCTACGCCAGAGCAAAGCTGTGCTGTGTATTGTAAATGTGAGTAATTTGTGTAGAGCTTTCCTGTATAAAATCACAGTTTACTGCCTGGGTTAATCCCTCTCTGCGACATTAAACCATTAATGCTAATGTTACTTCAGCATTCCCCTAGCTATTCTGCAGTGTCCACTTCACACAATTCCACCCTTGGAATTGCTCTACAGACACTTGTAAGTGGCTGTCCAATGGCTAAAACAATTGATGTATGTTCTTTTAACTTTCCTCCATGTATTTCCCTGGTAGAGGAAAGCAAAATTGTTCAGGGGGTTTTCAGTTTCATATTTTGAGAATAAGGGAAAAGGAGGAGCTGCTGCCATCATCTGGAAAAAGCAAAACAAAGCGGTTTCCCTCTATCAGCCATATAGACTTTATAAATGAGTAAAAAGGACCTTTATACTTGCTGAAAGTACAGCATGTTACATTGCCACAGCACAGCCCTAACAAGGTCAAAGCTGAGCCCCAGCTGCCTTGCAGAAATGGAAACCTGACTCCTTTCCATCATGTTTTAAAGAATACTCCAGAACAGAATGTTTGTTAAGCCATTAAAATGTGGCAATCAACATGAAACATAGGAAAAAAACTAATAAAACCCACACAACTCCGGAGGCTGGAGTATAATAATAAACAAATGGACTGAAATCCATTGTTTCAACTGTGGTTTTTGTGATTAACAAGCAGGGGGTCATACCATCTTATTCCTAAAGATATGTAATCAACTTGGAAAAAGCTAAGTTCCTGAGTCTGACTAGTAAAAAGTAGCTTAATATCAGAAGGATTCATTCAGTTTTGTGGTACGGATTTTGACAGTTGCAGAAATGCAGAGTTCCCCACAATACTAATGACAAAAATAAATACAACAAGGGAATGAGAAGAGGCGAGTCAATGAGGAGAATGTGACAACAGAAATCTCAACAAGGGCAAAAGCAACATAACATGACCTTCTCCCTGGGTGTCGTAGAGTAACTGGAATTATGATGAAAATAAGGTGCCCCCAGATCAGTTGTCTGGGTTGCTTTACACAGGCACAGTGTTGGATTGGCAAGGCTGCAGCTGAGGGGGAAGGAAATAGTTCTGCAACAGTTAGTCTGTTTTTAAACATTTAAAAAATCTTAATGACATATTAAGCAACAATAATTTTAACACATAAAATGAATACGAATCTAAAGCCCATGTGCCCACCTTTCCAAACCTTTCAGCCCTGCGAAGAGGTTCTTACTATTACTACACAGCAACTACTCTGGCAGGCTGGCACAAGGGAAGGAACCAAGCTGATGGTGGAGGAATGCACTGGTCCTATTTTAAAGGCCACAGGTCCTCAAGGCTCACCCTTATCACTCATCATGAATTAGCTAAGATAATGCAATCTGCGGGCAAGAGAGCAAAGGTAGGAAAAAGCAGTCGTGTGCTGACAACATTGTAGCCCACATTTCTAGCACAGTTTGTGGAAGTCCTCCATGTAGACACACCAGAGTTGTTCCAGGACACAGTTCCCCATCAACTTCTTATAGCAGTAACCAGCTACAGAGAGCTTTACGGAACAATATAACTTTAAATATTTAGACACTGAGCTATGGACAAGCATACACTCCAGTTACAAGATCTTGCTGAAGAGCTATCTGTTCCACAAGGACAAGGGGTGATGCATCAAAGCAGACTCTGATAGGGTGTCATGGGTGAGATGGAGGAAAGCTGTACAGACATCTGGGAGAAGAATGCAAACCAGCTGAAGTTCTACTGCTGTTACCTGTCACCTCCATGCCTTTGTCATAGTCTCCTGGGTATCCTGGACTTGCCATGACCACACACACAGCTGTACTATTTTCTGACCAGGCTGGCATGAAACTGCAGAGTTTGCCATCAATTGTTGCTTGAATCACTTCATAAAAATCATTTTTAAGCAGTGGAAGAATTACCTGCAAAAAAGTTTCACTGTGATAGAAGTTAATTTTTCTTTTGCTGACTTGCTGAAATTCAACTTAGAGAAAATTCAATTAACAGATAAACTCTGTACCTGCCAAACTGAAAATCCCTGTACCAGTAGATTTGGAACCTACAGGTGAGCATTACTTTGCAGCACCTTTCTGCTACAGTCATAAATTTATAAACATGAGATGTGAGATTATGTAGAAGGAACATGAATTTAGGCTCCTCCCATTCTGCTTCTATCCAGAAAAATAAAACCTGAGGAAGAGCTCTTCAAGTTACAGTCTTTAACTAATAATTCACACAAGCTGACTAACCACAATTTTAAGTCATGTCATACGCTATATAAGACATTCACATTCAGATCTGCATTTTCGGAGGAAGGAAGATACAAATTCAGACATGGCACACATTTCCCTAGAGGTGAGCTAGAACACTCAAAGAACAAAGTATATTTAAGTTGCTAGCATCTTCCACTCACCTGGCACTGAGGGTCACCAAACTGACATTTAAAGTTCAAAATTTTCAAGCCATCTTTGGTAAGCATTAAACCTGTTTGCAGCACACCTAAACAGAAAGAACACCGCCAACCTAATTAATTTGACCACTTACTTTTCAAGAACTCCTTTAAATTAAATTTAAAAGGTTGTTCAGAGAGATGGTGGACAGACCATCCCTGGAGACATTTGAGGCCAGGCTGGATGTGCTTCTGGGCAACTGGATCTAGCTGAAGATGTCCCTGATCATTGCAAGGGGGGTTGGAACTCGATATCCTTTGAAGGTCCCTCCCAAACCGAAGCATTCTATGATTCTATGAAATGCTGCACCGTATTTTGGAATGTGGGATGCATTTCTGCAAATCATAAGGAATCAGGAGCAAGGATTCTGCAAGCACTTATATGCGAATCATAAAAATTCCACAATAACCAATAAAAAGGGAAGCAGCAACCTGAGGAACATTCCATTGCATTTTAGACTGCATACAGCAGAAAGCAAGCTCTCTGCATCAGAAAGTCAAGTTCTACCTTTCATTACAGCTCTCTAAAAGCAGGCATTCAGAGATCAGAAGGAACTGAGAGGATGAAAAAAACTCAGTTCTCATAAAACTCCATTTTCTACACAGACCTTGTGATTTTCTTACCACTAAGTGCACTACTGTTAGGCATGAATATAGATGCATAACTCTGTATTTCAAGCAAAAAAAAAACAAACCAACAATTCACTACTGCTGTTAACAGTCAAAATCAAAGAAAAATTCATTGAAGCTGGCACTGGGTAATTTCTACTGCAACACACATATATGCATACGGTGATCTAAAGAAAGTCTTTCACTGTATAATCAGAAAACCAATTGCCAGAGAATAATAAGTGTTCGACTTTAAACCCCACAAAGGAACAGGTCCTCCACCATCATCATGAAAATGCTCAACACCCACTACATTCTGACTGCAGATTTGGGCATTGTAAAAAAGTTACCAAACAGCAAAGAACACATCTCAGGCTGGAACACAACTCTTTGGATGGGTGTGGTCCCCAGTACCTCTTCAGTATCAAAAGCAGCCACTGGCTTTTAGTGATAGCTGTGAGCATCATCGGCCTTTTTCAAAATGGGCTGAAGACAAAGATCTTAAGAAAATATACACTGCTGTTTAGAGGACTGAACAGTACAATTTAAGTATATATTATACCCTGAACTACAAAGAGTCTAATTGCAACATTTATAATAAAAAATATTTAATAAAAATACATATGTTTTATGAAGAAAAGACAAATCCTTCTCAACAAAGGAAGAGCTATAAAGCAAAACTAGTGAGGCTTAATGCAGAACGAAAAATTAACTACTTAAAAATATATATATATATTTGGAATTCAATAGAAATCTCTAACAAGGAAACTAGCCTTGACATGACTTTGCTTTTCAGGTGAATGCTTACTTACCTACATATGCTGCTCCTTCTTGTCTCATGCTATCAACAACGTGTTGAAGGATAGTATCATTGATTTTCTCCAGAAGAACTTCTGGAACCTGATGATCAACATCAAACTGATTAAGACAGTGATGACATTTGCTGAACTACCTCATAGGACCTGGAAGGACTAGGGTAAGTTGATGCTTCGGCAATGTTTTCTGCTTTCCAAACCAAACCACTGCACTTCTTTCATTAGGGTGCTGCTGTATGAAGGACAACTATGTTAACCCTCTGTCTCACAAGATTTTTTGTTTGGTTCAGTCTTCAGAAGGCCAGTTTTGAGGAGGTTTGAGACACAGGAAATCTGAGCTGCATATAGTAAGATTGTTCATGCACTCACAGCAAAAGGACGCTAATAATATACTTGTGCAGCATATTTAAGAAAATGCAGTTAGCTTCAGGAATCAACAACAAGGAACACAAGTTTATGTTCAAGACACAAAGACTGCAGGTGCGTGGGGAATTTTGTAGGGATATTTCAAGGAATGGTAATAGCAGCAGAGAAACTCTAAGCTCAGGAATAATGAAAACGTTAAGAGAGCATTCCTCAGAATACTGTCTCACTAAATCCAAAAGAATGGCTAATAAAGTTTGAGCCCTGTATTGCACTTATACAAGCAAAGTATCAATCAATTCCAGAAGAAACCTGGTCTATGTGATAGAAACAAGACTGAGTCCTAAGGAAGATCTATTTACCACAGATGTGATCCTTACTGCAGGCTGAGGATGACTGCTGTACCTGAGGAACTGGGCAGTAGGCTCCCATCCCTCCAGTGTTTGGACCCTGGTCACCATCCAGTAATCGTTTGTGGGCCTGGGCTGGGGGCATTGAAGCAACAGTGGCACCATCCGTGAAGCACAAGCACTGTTGAAGAGATACACACAACACAGAAACAGTGACAATGTCCTGTCATAAATTAACACTGCTGGTCCACAGGCTGAGGCTCAGTTCTGCCAGGAAAATTTAAGAACTGAAGATAGAAAGCAATAGAATCCACATGTGGCAGGATTCTACTGCAAGCCCACTGACCTGAAGGATCGACGGAGATTTCTTTCTCATTTTTAAATAATCAAGAGAAACGGTGGCCCTCATAACAATTCCTTTCTGATTAATTAGATCTTGACCTATCAGTCATGTGAACATATGCTTACCTTAAGGCACATGAATTGCCTTTGTCATTGACTGGACAGAATTATTCATGGTTCAAGTTAAACCTGTGTGTTTGCAGATCTGAGGCCTGAACTAGTGTGAGGTATTCTCAGTGCAGGACAAAACCTGCACAAAGAACTTGTTTTCAGTTTTCATGTGGCATATAGTAAGCATTGCTTAAGTCTTGTAATCCAGGGTAAGGAAAGTGCTAATTAAAATAGGCACTAAATATTAGCGCAAAGTTATTGATGTAACAAGAATTACCAAGATAAAGTCATAGAAACATGTTTTCAAGTCACCTTGGGAAAAAGAAAGATCATTTTCCACCTAAAAAGACCATCATAATTGCAATTTTATGGCTAATGTAGAAAAAATTTTACTGACAACATGCATTGATTATTACGATATCAAGTTTCTTAAAGATTTATGTAAGTGCAAATAAAACAGAAAACCTATTTGAAACAATGAACTCATGCATTTATGTGTAGAGCATAGCAGTAATGCCAAAGAAAAAAGCACTTATCCACACCATCCGCCACATACAGAAAGTTCTTCCCCTTGAAGAAGTTCTTCAATAACAACCATCTCGCCAAACATTCTGTCCTGTACAAAAAAAAAGTCTCCAGTTAGTAAACATGACATCTATTGGCTAAATCCTTTTTTCATTTTCTTTTACCTGAAAAAAAAACCACCAACCCAAAAAACAACATACAGGAAAGTCCGGCTTGTTTGAATGGAATTTGAGGATGATACCCAGAGAAATTCCTCAGTCAAATAGGCAAGCTTCTCCTCCGCTTCCTGTGGCCAAAATTACAAACTCACAGGCTACAGAACATCAAGAACTGTATTTCCCACTGATTAATTAAAGATTTACCTACCTGCATAATCTCTTGGACAGCTCTGCAGGCTTCCTCTTTGCTGGCTGTAATTGTCACTTCTTTTCTAGCAGCAGGGCCCCTTGCCCGTACAACTCGTGCAGGAAAGTCTGTGCTTCAAATGAAAGCAAAAGTGAAATTCGGGCATACCTATCATATCCAATGAAATTATCATTTTTTTAAGATGAATGCCTCCTATATTCTTTTTTTCTGAATGGTTGAAGACCAGCATATCAGAAAAACATGCTCCCTGCTAGCACATCTTGTCATGGAGGTGAATGGACTCTCATAGCCCTTAGTACAGGACTACGAACCAGTAATCCCTGAATTTTGTTGTTGGTTCTGGCACCAGCTCAGTGCATATCCTTGGAAGTCACCAAACTTTAACACCTTGCAGTTTCTTCCTCTTTTCCCTGAGTTGGGTTACTGTCTTATTCCTGTTGTAGGTTTGGAAAGACAAACTCATTCATGATTTATTGGTTTATAATACCAGATTACAGTACATAGTCCTATAAATCACTATGGAAGTCCTTTAGAATTGCAAGGTTAAGGCTGAGTTAGGTCTTGCATGTAAAGGATATACTAGAACTAGTGTATTAACCATATATCTCCAGAACTGCTCCACTTACTCTTAAACACAAACTAAACCTAGAAGGGGAAAAAAAAAAAAAAAGAATAAACCAGCATAAAGTTAACGTATTTTAACCACACTTTACCTATTCATCTCTCTTAGCTTGTGCTCCTTTTGAAGAGCTGATTCTACACACTACTACCCTGTTTTCTGAAACAACATCTCATTCCTCATTTCCACCTCAGTATTTATATTAGGATAAATCTCAACCCTAGATTTATACAAGCAGCCAAAGCAGGCTCACACAACGCTCCCTTTCTCTATATCTCTGTGTGCTGACCTGAGACACAGTTTTTCTTTTTGAGTCTTATGCATGCTTACAGACATATAAGTTGTTGGCCTGTTTCTCTACATGGCCCTAATATAGACTAAATACTGTTACAGAGCAAAGTCAGCGAAAAGGTTGTTTTTATTGAAAAAAAAGTTCCACTACAGCTAGTAGCACATGACAGCAAAGACAAGAAGTCCCTGAAACTGACACACAGTCACAGACCAGTGTAGCTGAACACAGCAGCTGCTGTAAGACTGGACCAAAATAGCCACAGCAGTTACTTTCCCAAAGGATCCTCAGTGACTTAAGAGGTATTACTGCTCATAGCAATTGTGGAGATTTGCAGTTACTTTTCTCTCCATGTAAGAGTCACTGTCAAGCCCTGAAGAAATAACAGGATCCTCCTTAAATTGTATTTGACCAGTACCTCCCAAATCACTCCACAGATAGCATTTTGCTAATATCAGTCTGTGTAGAAATGATTCTTAACTTTACAGAAAGATTTATTGAAATATTTTTCTCCGTCTCAATTTTTCTGTGTTTTAAAAGTCCAACTAGCATCCTGAGGAAACTGCTGAAAGAGAGTAAGAGCTGTGACATGTGAACAGAAAGATTAACCTATTTAAGTTCCCTGCATCTTCACCATCTGGCTCTAATTACAAAACTAATTCATTCAGTAGCTACCCAAGAAGAACAACAATTGAAAAGTTACCAAGTTCTAGGCAACTATGATGGGTGAAGGCCAAATGCATAGCTAACTTGACAGAAGAGTTTCCAGTATAAAAATATTTACCTGATAATAAACCTACAAGCTTCCTGAGGATTGGTGAAAGCTTTCCATCTTGCTGTTGGGATCCTATGTCGATCCAGAAAGGCTTTGGCAGAAACAGTATTGGATGCCAGCTGGGCTGCTTTTGCAGACGGACCAAAACACCGAACTCCTGCTGCTCTCAAGTCATCGACAATCCCTGATTACCAAAAATAGCAAAAGAACTGAGTTGCCTCTTTGGAAACACCAAGCCTTTCTGAGAAAATAAAAGCTGCATAACCATTCCGGCACTCTGTTATGATGTTTCCTTGTCTCGGAAGAGCTAACTAATCCTTAAAATAAAGTTCTGCATATCCAATGACCTGTTTTATCATCTAGTTTTAAGAGGTCCTTAGCTCTTGACAATACTAAGCACTGTCACAATTACCACCCCATGACTACTGTTAGGACTGTCTGGTACTTCTGTTCACTATTTAAGACATGGAGATCCTACACATCACAGTAAATGCACGTGATGGTCTGGGTACTGTAGCATACAGCAACAACAGGAGGACTATTGCAAGAAAATTCTTTAATAAAGGAAGGCAGAAGAGAAGACACAAGAATACTTGTAACCATTACTGAATCTTGATCCTGCACGATTTCCCCTGCTGATCACTAACATACAAAAAGCAGCACACAGCTATGAAGCCACGTTCTAAGTGACTACAATTTACATTTACAAGATAATCCTAATTTTCTCACTCTTCCGTTTAATCAAGTCAGCATGTATCCTAAGACCTAAATGAAATCATTTTAAAGCAGAACCTAAGGTGCGGATTTTTTACTGTCAATTTATTTTAGCCTTACCAGCTGCCAGAAGAGCTTCTTCTCCAACTAACACTAGTCCAATGTTATGATCTTTGCAGAACTGGGTAACAATAGTGTGATTGCTCACCAATACAGCTAAAAAAGAAAATGAAATTTAATTGTTACTACTGTAAAACCTAATAAGAGATGGGAGATTAAAATGTCATTGCTCCATCTCCCTAGTAAGCAATATTAAGATAATGAAACAGTCCATGAAGGGCAAAGTAAAACAAACAGTATAATAATAACAGAGTCCAGAAGCAACAGAGAATATTTGCAACTTGTGCTACTTTTTTTAATACTCATCTGCTAACTTATAAAATGTATTTTCTTTGCTGGATGTAGTCAAGATAAATTTTTTAAAGCTGCTTATCATAACAGGATAAAAGCTTCAAAACATAAAAGAGCAAGTTCATACAGAAGCTCAGTTTCAACATCTGAGCAGAGATTTACTCAATGCCAGTGCATGATGTAGCTAAATTTAGCTGAGCAGCCTGCGCTGACACCAGAAGGGTTTCTATTCAGATCTTAGTAACTTTAAGCCTTCTATTCCTCTGTTAAATTTTGCTAAAATTGGCCAGTGAATTCAAGCCTAACAGTAGGAAGAAAGAGATGAGGTGTAGAAATACGCGGTCTCATGTAAGCCTGACTATCTTAAGAAGCTAGGCTAAAAATAGACATAGTACAATGTTTTATTAGGCAGTTCTAAAAATCAGAAACAAAACATACAGAAAAAATAACTATCTGCCTTAAATAAGTATTAGTTCCAGGAAAAGAAAAGAGTAGTTGTTATCTCCTACCAACTCAAGTGTGGCCAGTTCCAAATGAAACAAACTGTTTCAGTTCTGTTTTACTGATTGTACAGTATTATGGTTTTTCCCCCCTTTTTTACCTGAATTTGAAATTTTTCCATTGTCATCTGTTCCTGCATTTCCTGGAGCAACAAACACATGTTTTACATGTGGAGACTGGGCCAACTTCCAGGCCAGTGCATGCTCTCTCCCTCCACTGCCAATCACAAGCACCCGATCAGCCATGAACCTGCGCAAACCCAGAGTGAACATATATAGCACTATTTATTTATCTCACAAACCTGTCAAAAAATAAGCAAAAATATAGAAACTACATCACTCATAACTGGTAAGTAAAATCAAGCCAGTTTGTATCAGAAAGGTACCTATAAGACATCTGAACAAAGTAACTGTACCAGCAGTGTCACTGGATGGAGGCATCATTCACGTTTGGTTTAAATGCTGCCAGCAACGGAATCACTGAGATTTTTTTCCACTCGCTTTCAGCACAGTCAAGATTTCCTCTCTTAAGCATCCAGACTGAAATAATCTTGTCATGACAAGGTCTCATCAAGCCCTTTGCATAAACTACACAGGACGGGACTGAAAGATTCATACAAATACTCTAGGGAACTTACCAGGTAAGTGTAACACTGTAGTCAATCTAGGAACTTCTATGAGTGTAAACATGCTCAGTAAAAAATGGCAAAGACAGTCTTCAAAACAGATTTTATACTTTGACAGTTGAACAGCATGCTCAATAAAAGAACAACAGTTAATTTCACCAGCACACTGACATTTAAAACAGTTCCTCAGTAATATTTCTTGGTAAATTAGTTGTGACTTATTTCAGGAATATTATCATACTCAATGTAGCTCACATCTGCAAACTTAATTTTCTGTATGTGCCAAATGTGGACAAATGTCAGAAAGAAAAAACACCGCAGAACATGACCTTTAAGGAAGCTGCTGATAGCATAAACCAGTCCTTACCCAGGAAACAAATAATAAATTAAAGATACCATAAAACACTAGCTTTGCAAGTCACACATCAGCGCTCTTTTCCCAGGAAATCATCGCCATTGGTTTGAGTTCACTGCATAGCTTCCAAAGGCAAACAGAAGCTAAATGGTGACACTGAGGTATAAATATTTCAGAAAATAAGTGATAAATCAATAATCATGTTTAAAATTCCTGAGAGAGTATCAAGATGTCTTAACCTGGTATCAACAAAATAAAATGTAACTATATATATTTTCATCATTATTAATTGTTCAAGCACAATGTTAGTACTTCAAGTAGCCTGTGCATGGAGACTACAGATGATCATGGATTAACTAAGAGACTAATTTTAAGTAATGCACTCTATGCGTATAAACACGGAGCATATGTTTAATCCTCTATCAATCGACAGAATGATTTCCCTGCAATAAGATTTTTATAAGTCTTTATACTGTGTGACTGTCCGATATGTCAGACTTTGTCAGTCCTTCTGTCACTGCTTGAGAAATAATTCTGGAGACACTAGGAAGTTGCTGTGAACTTAAAAGTAAAGGGTTACAGCTGCTCTGTCTCTAACAAAGACATCAACATGCTCTCAACAAAGCTTCATTAGGCACCATGGTCCAACCATCGCTAATAAAATGCAAAGTGGTTTTGAAAGCATAATTATTTTTTGCCCTTAAATATAATTTTGTAATTCATTGAAGTTTTATAATGCAAAATAGATTAAAGTTCCTGACTGGGAAAAGAGTGAAACCAAGCAGTGCCTCCCACCCTGTGGAGAAAAATGCACATTTCCATTCCATATCATAGTTAGGACATTAATGACATTATTTGCAAAGCAATTCAAATTCATGCTGAAAGAAAAGAAAGCTGGTAAGAAAGCTGGTCCTAGTGGAAAGGCTGTAAAGAGAATGTCTCACTTGAGTAATCTTCCCTTACTGTGCCAGACCCTGCTGTTTGTCCACACAAAAAATTGAAGAGTCTTCCAGACAGATTTGAGTTCTTCCTTCACCTCCTGCTTCAGATCAAAATGATTTCTGACCTCCAAAAGCCAAGGATAAGGGTGAGAGGGTGAAAGAAACAGACAGACTTGCAAACGGCCTAACAGTAGAATCCCCAGCAGGATCCCCTTAATGCCAACCACCCTTCAAAACAAACCTTCCCCCAGACTTCAGTAGTGTGGACCACTCTCCGCTCCTTCCTTTTTTCCTTAGCTAACAACAAGAACAACTCCTCCCCATCAATCAGTCCTACAATGTTAATGGTATTCAACCCTAGTGAAATTAACAAACAAAAAGCTATAATATTATCAAAAAGCTGAGATCATTGCTCAGTTCCCACGTTAAGAGCAATTTTATATCCCCTGACAAGTAAAGAATCTCAAAGACAACTTGTAAAAATAAAACATAGAATCACAGAATCAACTAGATTGGAAAAGACCTTTTAAGATCAGCAAGTCCAACCATAACAGCTAAACACAAACATTGCACATATAACTCCTACAGACCTACTCATTGTAATAGGACATACTCTTACACGTATATATATATAAAGGTTATTATATCTAGCAGACACTGGAATTGTGCCCCCCTTAAATACTACTCTTTTTACATTTTGAAGAAATTTAATACAAGCAGTGCCAGAGATACAATGTAGTCAATATATGTCATTTTATTGTTTCCTAATTCTTATACCATCCTCTTCTCTATCCCAATTCTTTCCTGGTAGTATCTGAAATTCTTTGGTTAACATTTGGCAAGCTTGCAGAGCTACCATTCCTTGCTGAAAACAAAATTAATGTACCCAACATAGCACTAAATAGTATCTGTGTGTCTTAAATTAGGCAATGAGAAATAAACCCCCCCACATTAATAGAAACACCAGCCCTTCCTTTCACACTACTAAAACTAATTTTTAAGGACATCAGTGAAGTTTATTTAAAACTTCTATGAAATTAACAGCTTATGTGCTGCTGCTGTTAAATAAGATGCTGTACTTGAACCTCCCAGTTTAAGAATATATGCCTCCAACAGCAGTCTAAAGCATCACTTACCAGATATCTGTGGACTGCTTTCCTTAGACTTGCAAACTTACAGTTCTACGTTTTCTACCTGTGACTGAAGAGCAAACCAGCACAAGGAAAGAAAATTCTAATTTCTCATCAGAATTTCCGTCTTTTGCAATGATATTCAGATTGTTTTCTTCTAGTCAGAAGGCTGTGACAATTTAAGTCAGAAACAGAACTCATGCAGCCCTGAAACATCTCTCTGCTACATGACTGGCCAGCAGAACATAATTTAAACTTCCATTCTTTTCAGTGGGTCAATTTGCATTGCAATTATTTGATCAATTTGTTTTCCTAGGTAATGAAGTGACTATGCAGTAGATGAAGGCAATATACACTGAAAGTTCCAATATCAGAACCTGACTTTCACAGAAGGTGAATCTGAAACACAAAAAAATGTAGAACATCATTATCTAATGAGTAGAAATAAAAAATATCTCTGAAACAATGGATTTTAGAATTGTTTATTCACCAAGACAGCACACTGGCAAAGCTGTATCAGGATGAGCAGTCAGAGTATAACATCAGAGGCTGAAAAACAAAGCAGACTCTTCTGTGTGTTTGTTGCTTCCTTTCCAACATCAAAGCCACCATTGCATTGGCTGGATATGCTTCCTTCTCACCCACACCCCATCAAGAATCATTAATAAAAAACACAGGGTTTTTTTCAATTGCTTTTAAAATAATACATACTGGTGTTCAGGGAGGAAATAAATTGTTGCCTTTCATCTGCTGGGCCTTCAGTTCGTGCATCTGGGTCCTCCTTTTCAGGCTGAGGATGAGAACTGTTTCTTGGCTTCAGCTTTCTTTAGCTGAAGTCACCATTTCCCAACAGCCAGCTAACACCATTCATGGAGGCTGTAGGAACAACCTTCCCAGACACTGAGTGCCTCGAGCTCGGGTCACTACAGGCCTGGCACAGCCTTTCTGGGTAAGCCCAGTGAATGACAGCTTATCCTACTGCTAGCATAGCTGCTCAGGGGCACTCACAGCTCTTAGAAAACCATGTTAGGGGCAAGGGTGAGGATGCTATGAAAGACCAAGCCTTTGTCTGGGTAAGTACTGCAGGGGGAAGCCATTTCACAAACACAGGAAGAAGCAGAGGAATTTATCACCTATTAAAGTGGAATTCACTCAGGAGAACAAAGGCTATGAGGCAGTTACGGTTTACAGGTCTAAACGTGCATATTAAAAAACAACATGAAAAGCTGCGCCTCCTGTACACCCTCATCGTGCGGCCAGCAGAACTAGGGAAGTGATTGTCCCTTTGTATTCAGCACTGGTGAGGCCACATCTCGAATCATGTGTTCAGTTCTGGGCCCCTCACTACAAGAGAATCACTGAATTGCAAGAGCAGGTCCCGAAAAGGATAACAAAGCCGGTGAAGGGTCTGGAGCACAAGTCCTGTGATGAACAGCTGAGGAAACTGGGGGTGTTAGTCTGAAGGAAGCTCAAGGACCACCTTGTCACTGCAACTACCTGAAAGGAGGGTGAGTGAGGTGGCCGGCCACTTCTCCTAAGCTGTGCCACGAGAGGTTTAGATTGGATGTCAGAACAATTTCTTCACAGAGAGCGTGCTCAGGCATTGGCACAGGCTGCCCAGGGCAGTGCTGGAACCGCCGTCCCTGGAACTGTTCACAAAGCGTGCAGATGGAGCCCTCAGTGACATGGTTTAGTGGTGGCCTTGGCAGCGCTGGGGTAGCGCTTGGACTCTATCAACTCAAAGGCGTTTTCCAACCAAGCTGGCTCCGCGATTCCACAATTCCATGACCTCCAAGCCCATATCGCGCATGCGCCAGCCGGCCAGCCCGCCGCCGCCACCCGGGCACGCGCGCCTCCCCGGCTCGCGCTGCCTCCGCGCGCTACCGAGTCACGTGGCCCCGCTGCCGCGCGCGGTCGGGCGGAAGGCAGCAGCGGCAGCGCGCGGCTTTGTCAGGGCTCGGGCTCCCTCCGCCGGTGAGCGGCGCGGCAGGGCAGGCGGTCCCCGTCACACTCGCGCTCCCCCCGCCCCCAGGACAGGCCGCCTGTCCTTGGGCGAAGGGTAAAGCGGTCGCTCCTCCTCTTCCTCCTTCTCCGTTGCTGGCTTTCTGCCAGCGCTTGCAGTGCCCCCGCGGGCGTACGTACGTCGCTGTGAGGGAGGGGGAAGGGCGGGTGGCGGCGGAGAGCGGGTGAGGTACCGGGGAGGAGGGCTGTGGGCGCGCTGCGGGGGGCTTCCCACGACCGGAGCTGCGGAAGTGGGGCGTGCGGAGCGCCCAGCTTCTCGCTTTACCGGTAACCGCCTCCTTCAGCCCTCCTGCGGCACGGCGCCTAAGGACGCTCGTCAGTCCCCGTCCACGGTGGCGGTTGGGGGGCAGCCATGGGAGCCCTAACGGTAGCGGGGTGAGAGGGGAGGGCGGGCTGGTAAACAGGGCCCTGTTCGGTGCCCCTGCCCTCCGCGGCCTGCCTTGTGGGGAAAGGAGGTGTAGGTCCTGTGCTCTGGTACCTGGGTCCATCGGGGAGAGATGAATTTAACTGGGGAATAAATACCTGCAGCCGGCACCCTTCGGTGCTGCAGAGAGAGTGTCGAGCGTGCGGTTTGATAAAGGGCTTTAAGTACGAATATGTTAAAATCGAGTCGATGGAATTATGGGAAAGTCTGGCTTTTCATCAGGATGTTGAATATCGAAAGTGTATTCATTGATCTGTACATTTAAGTAGTAGTTATGTCGATTTTTACGGCTGTATGAAACTAAATTATTTTTGCCAGCCACCTCGAGGGAAAGAAATCACTAATCTAGATCATCAGTGAAAAAAACCCCACCCATGTTAATAGCATGCATTATAATAAACACAAGTTGATGACTTAATACGTTACCTGGATCAGAATCAACTGAAAATGTTTGGGATTTCTCCAATCTGCCATCCACTCCCAAATACATCTCCTTTCCCTTTTCAGATAGGCTAGTGCAGAAGGCACTTTGTTAGGCAGTTTGTTACATGCAGGACATATAAACAGTGTTTATTTTTTAAACTTAACCTCGATTTAACTTAGTCTTTTGTTTGGAAAGGGAGTCAGCAATGAATATGTTGCAGGGACTGTGAAAGGAGATTCTTTAGCACTGTGTATGAGGCATTTGTCTTAGGATTTTCATTCATAAAGAGAAATTAGCAGTTGTGTACGCAATTTATGTTATATTTTCTTACTTTTGACATTATGTGAAGACTTACTTAGGTTGTCATTTGCTAAAGGTGCTCCTTTTGCTGTTTCCCAAAATGATTCAGAAGCACTGGTCTTCCTGACAGAATGAGATACTGTATGCTATTGAACTGTTCAGAGTTCCAGGTTTATAACCTTACCTGGCGCAAGTGAAGGAGGTTGGCCTCTAGGATGCAAGATGCCTGCTGGGACACAAGAGTTAATCTAAATGAAGCTATAATCTGAATGCTACTTCAGTTGTTGCTGTGAAATACCAAAAGGGAACCATAATGTCATCCTTTGAGAGTGTACCAGGTGGTAGATCTTGAGGCACTAATGCGAGTGAATAGAAAATTCGGGTGACGGCCAAATGTAGCAGTAGAGAGGAAGAGGAGAGGTTTGTTTCAGCAGTTCCTGTTTACCAGAAAGCATATTTCCAGTTTACAGTGCACTGCCTTTGCAGAAAGGCAATAAAGCTTCAGCCTTTGGGAAATTCTGCAATGCGGAACACACCTCTGCTACAATTGCTGTACAGGAAGAAAGCTATATTTTGAATTAGTTTTCATTTACATTGTAATATTATTACATCAGAAGTAATTAATAAGAAATGCAGATTTCAGTATTAATCTGTAGAGGGAAAGAACTGTGTGTGCCATTCTGAAATGTAGGGATTTCTTAACATAACCTGTTTAAGATTTTAATCGTATAAGTTCTTTTAAAAATCGTATTTAACACCATTTTCATAAAAATGTGTTTATAGGTCATTGTTTATAATGTAGCTGCATCTGAAGGAATACAAAGTGGCTTTGTCATGCTGACTAACAGCGTAGGGCATCATTTAATGGTGCGTGAAGCAATGATTCCAAGAAACCTGAAGGTATTTCCCTACATTTGTGGCAACAGAAAGTTGTCGGGTTTTAGACCTAAAAGCAACATTAAGGACTCCTACAAAATCCTCGAGCTTGAGGAGGGATGTTCCCTTGATGATATTAGAAACTCGTATCGAAGTCTTGCCAAGAAATACCATCCAGACAGTGGTTCTGCCTCAGCTGATGCTGAAGCATTTATGAAAGTAGAAGAAGCATACCGAGTGGTGCTCAGTGATGCAACGACCAAAAAGAAAGCAAACGAGGATAATGAAGAGGAGGAGGATCAGTTTAAAATGCAAGCACCACAGCACAGACACTACTTGAGTTTTGAAGGTGTGGGTTTTGGAACACCAAGCCAGAGAGAAAAGCAGTACATGCAATTTCGCGTAGACCGTGCGACTGAACAAGTGCTGGAGTACCGGAAGCAGAGACTTGAAAGCCAGTTTGTCGTGACTGATCTAATGAAAGCCAAAGACGTGAGGCAGAGCAAAAAGGTGAAGATAACTCAGGCAGTTGAACGATTGGTGGAGGACCTCATCCAGGAATCGATGGCAAAGGGAGACTTTGACAACCTCAGTGGCAAAGGGAAGCCCCTGCAGAAATTTTCAGACTGTCCACATGTCGACCCTATGACTCACAACTTGAACAGAATTCTGATAGACAACGGGTACCAGCCAGAGTGGATCCTGTTGCAGAAGGAAATCCGGGAAACTATTGAGCAGTTAAGGAAGAGCATAGTGGCGTCTAGAAGCAAGCTTGGAGAGCCAATGACACCATATAGGCAAAAGCAATGGGATCGTATTTGTGAGCAATTCACAGAAGATATCAGGAAATTAAACAAAAGAATTGACAACTTCAATTTAGTTGTTCCAATTCTGAGCAGACAAATGGTGCACTTCAGTGCAGACAAAGAAATTGGCCGGGCACAAAAGACTTATGAAGCAATGATGGAAAATGGAGAGGCTTCTAATTCAGACACAAAGAAAAATGAGGAGGAAAATGTTAAAAGGTTTGGGTGGAAGTCTTCTCTATTGAAGTGGTTAAACTATGCATCAAAATAACACTGTCTGTCTTGTCAAGATTATGAATGCACTTTATTAACAAAACTTGTAACACTAGAGAAATTTCAGGTACACTGAAAATGTAAAATCCAACTGTGCACTGTTATACCAATTAAAAGCAAATGGGTTGTCTGATGTGTGTTTGCAGGTCCTTAATTGATTTATTTGCAAACATTGCTAAGTTAAGTAACTGTGCTGATTTGGGCTGGGCTGGAGTTCATTTTCTTCATAGTAGCTGCTATGAGGCTACGATTTGGATTTGTGCTGGAAACAAGTCAGGTATGTTTTAGTTACTGCTTAGCAGTGCTTTCACAGAGCCAAGGCCTTTTCTGCCTCATGCCACCTCACCATTGAGTAGGCCGGGAGAGCACAAGGGGTTGGGAGGGGACATAGCTTGGGCCTCAACTGTCCAGAAGGGTATTCCATACCACATGGTATCATGCTCAGTATATAAAGATCTGGAAGAAGGAACGGGGGATGTTCAGTGTGATCGCATTTGCTTTTCCAAGTACCTGTTAACATGTGATGGAGCCCTGCTTTCCTGGGGATGACTGAGCACCTGCTTGCTGGTGGGAAATGGTGAATGGATTCCTTATTTTGGCTTGCTTGGTTTTTTCATTAGCTATTAAACCGTCTATCTCAACCCATGAATTGTCTCACTTTCATCCTTCTGAATCTTTCCTCTATCCTGCCATGAGGGTAGTGAATGAGCAGCTCTGTGGGGCTTAGTTGCCAGCTGGGGTTAAGCCTCAATGAGAACAAATTGGTTATCTTTTTGCAGCTTGCTTTGTTTCTGTTTAAATCAAAATTAACACTTCCCTTTAGCAGTGTTAAAGGGCATTAAAGTGGTTTTACAGTTACATATTCAGAAGGTGAAACAGGCATAACAAAAGCATATTCAGGACAAAGTGGAAGTAAAAGTCTTGCTGTGCCCTGTTACTTTGACCTTTATCCTTTCTTATTTAAATGCTTACAGATCATAAATTGTTGACAGGTTTCATGCTTTGTTTTGTGGTTTGTTTTTAAAGTGCATTCATCTCTTCAAGGTTAAATGAGTATGAAGGGAGGGTTCTGGATGTCTGGACTTGGGCTGTACATTCTGCAGAAGTCCATTTTAGGATTTGGCTTTTAACACAAAAGGAGGTCTCGGAAAGCAAATCTGAGTAGATAAGAAGCCTGCCCAAAACTGTACCTTAGTCAGAGGGCTTTTTGGAAATGAGCGAAGAATGGAGTACTATTTTTCAGAAGTAATTGTGCCATTTAAATGTTTTAGGAATACTGGTATCAAAGGACTTGCTGTGAAATATTGCTGTATTATTGCACTGTTTATGGGCAGTGGCTTGGAAGGTGGAAAATTTCTATTGTACCAAAGTTGTATTTGTTTTTAGTAGCCTCTCAGCTCTCCACACAGTCTGATTTTCCTGGAGGATTTTTTCTATGGAAAGGTGTTGCTGAATACATCAGTACCTGTGCAGGCTTCCTTTCTCACTTGTGCCTCTGTGCCCCAGGCTGTCTTAGTCTCCACTTATGGAGGAATTGTGCTGTACTCTGCCAGTCCATAGGAGGGTGTCTATGGTCTCTGGTGTGCCAGGGTGGGGGCATATCTGCTCTTAAGTTTTAGAAAGGAAAGCTGGGTGATGGTTGCATCTATTCTTTGGTAGATGCCCCAGCACCAACCATCTGGGTTAACGCGTTTGCTTGTGGGCAGGTAACAAACACTGTATGTGCTCCTTTTGGTCTTTGTGCTCTTGCTCATCTAGGTGAGGTCTGAACCAGCAGACAGGGCATTGTTTATATTTGTTGGTAGAATGGACTAATTGAAATAATTGCTTGTCAGAGAGTATTTCATAATCTAATGATACTATTTAATATTATTTATTCACTGGTAAGTACTGTAGGTCTTTCAAGCGTTTGTGTTACAGTGAATAAGTAATAATGACAAGATGTTTGTCATGTTTTAGAAAGTAGTGCTAGCCTCAGCTTCCTTTAACTTACGTTTTTATAGGAATGAAGGTGGAAAAAGTAGGAAGAATGGCATTATGTGCAAATGAATCTGTTGGCCCTAGGTCTTGCCACTGGGATGCTTGTGCTGTGGTATGCCATGCCCTGGTGCTAGCTGAAAGGATGAAAGCATGGCTATTGGTTCCTTTCTGTGAAGATTCAGGTAGGAGGCAGAGGTATGCTAGTGGGTAGAATTTATTGAGATCCTTGTGTTGGACCAGGTGATGCTCCTTATCATTATTATTTCTGGTGGTAGCAGCAGTGGTTTTGTGTTATACCTTAGTTACTTTGCTATTCTTAACCTTTGGGAGTTACATTCTTTCGATTGTCCTCCCCATCCCTCCAGGGGTGGAGGGGAGGAAGCGTGGGGAGTGAGCGAGCGGCTGCATAGTACTGAGTTACCAGCTGGGCTTAAACCACAACACGTCTGTTCTTAAATTCTTAATCATTTAAAGTCCCTATCAGTATTTCTGTTGGTTTTTTTTTTTTCCTCAGGTCAGTGGTAGATTGGTTCTTACAAATAGTTAATATGGATTGTAATGGTTTACTTGTGTAACTGTTTCAAAGGAAATTATCATTTTGGTAGATACTTGGGTCTCGGCCTCTTGAGGTAGCTTCAAGCATTGGGAAGTCCAGCAAGTGATGGATCTTCTTAGCTCTAAGAGGACTACAAAGTTCAAGCATTTTTGTGAATATACTGAATTTTGAAGGACTATGAAGTATTTTGTTGTTACTAAATCAAAAGATAGTTCTGTATCTTTATTTTGGTACTGTTACTGTGTTTGTTGGTTGGGTTTTTTTTGTGCTGTGAACTATTATGTTTTCATCACATTATAGACTCAATTCGATATTCTTAGTTAATAGCTGTCTTCATTGTTCTTATTAGTGTTCTACTTCAGAAAACGTTTGATTTGTGATAGCAGCATTCTGTTTTCAGTTTGTATTTCTTACACATCTGGTTTACATATTCTACCAAGTTAAAATTTGCTTGTAATTTTCTTTACATTAAGAAAAAGGACTTTCAAGTTGATTGGAACAGTTCTTTCACCCATATGAAATATAGTCAGGTTATAATACTGGTTGTTAAGTAGTTGTAGTCTTCTACTCCAGTTGTTTAATCACTGGCATTGGTGGTTCAGTGGTAGAATTCTCGCCTGCCACGCGGGAGGCCCGGGTTCGATTCCCGGCCAATGCAGTTGGTTTTTTTTTAATGAGGATGATCAGGGACTGGAGCACCTCCCATATGAAGACAGGCTGAGAAAGTTGGGGCTGGTCAGCCTGGAGAAGAGAAGGCTGCATGGAGACCTCATAGCAGCCTTCCAGTATCCGAAGGGGGGCTATAGGGATGCTTTGGATGGACTCTTCATTAGGGACTGTAGTGATAGGACAAGGGGTAACGGGTTCAAACTGAAACAGGGGAGGTTTAGATTGGATATGAGGAAGAAATT
>JAOEHY010040071.1:27405-56021 GCA_025447955.1 Psilopsiagon aurifrons | reverse complement strand
CGGGCTCAGGGGCCGGCCGGGGCAGGGGCCGCCTCACGCGGGAGGCGCCATTTTGTCCGCGCAGCCCCACTCTGGGGAGTGGGGATGTGGTCGTGTGGGTATGTGGCTTGGGGGTGGCGTCGGGCGGAGCAGTCTCTCGTGACTGGAAGGGTGTGGTTTTCAGTGGTTACCGCAATTTAGTGCTGCTGTGAGTCTGTATTGGGCTTTGCACAGTGTACGGGTTCCAGAGAATTTACTCTAAGACGGTGATAACAACAGCGAAAAGAAAGCGTTCCTCAGTGAAAATAGCAGAGTTCCTGAGAGGTGATGAGCACGGAGATGTATCTGAAGGGACAGCTGTATCTAAAGGGACAGTTCGCTCGCTTAGCCCAGAAAAGGGGGAATCCTCTTTAACAGGTGCTTATAAATGATCTAAAAAATTAGATTCAGAGAACAGAGTTGCGTCAGTTTTCAGTTGGAGAAAGTGAATCCCATTTTCTGCTAACACTGGGAACAGGTAACAGGTGGGGTGTGTGATAGCAAACGCTGTTAAATTAACATAGATATTCACTTCTTAAGTACTGCAAAGACAGTCAGATCCATGACATTCTAGAGTTCAAGGAATAATAAAGGCTAAGTAAGGAAAGCACAGCATGGAAATCAGAAGCGGAAAAAGGTCAACCTCCCAGGGTTAAGGGCATAAAGTGACTTGAACAATGTCTACAAGTGTCTGCATGGGAAAACCTGTTTTAATGCAGCCAGCTTCTTAACTGTGATCAAAAGTCAAATACTAGTTCTGGTTAGCAGGTGATACACAGCCTGAGGAGTTTGTGTAAAATCGGTCATGTTTCCCTGCTGTGCCACTGCAGAAATTCCCATGTGAACCCTGGAAGCCCCAAAGAAGAGGCCCAAACTGGTAGAATTTCCCTGGAAATGGAAGCTGCTTTGGACCTGTAATAAAAAAGGGAATTGGGTGTATTCCTAGCTGGATTTGCCTCTCAGAAGTGGGGTTGAGAAAGAGTTACGACAATCTAATTAGGGCAGGAAGAGCAATTTCTTTGTACGTGAACTACGACAGTTGGAGATGATACCATCGCTGATCGTGTGCTTTTGCAGAAACACCTTCATTAATTATTGGAGAATGAAGCAAAATCAAAATGGAAAATGGTTTTAAATGGAGTTTCTTGTTCTCTGCCCTCACAAGTGACTGGTGGCTGGCACTTCTGTGACTCAGTTGGATTGTACTTGAAAAGCTGGCTCAGATTATGCAGTTCCCTAATGACTACCTCATCCCTGGCATGGGCCTTAGCCTCATTTTTCATTCGTTATCCTGTGAAGAAATAGAGTAATTTATAGCCATAGCCTAAAAGAAAGGAAAACTCACAAAACGTACCAGGAGCACAATAAAAGAACTGGTGGTAACACACAGAAGAAAGGAAACAGAAAGAACTTAAAAGGAAAGCACACAGAGCAAAACAGAGGAATTCCCAGGATTGAGGAATGGGGAATGGCATGGTGACTCAGAGGTTAGAAAAGTCAGCAGAAATTATAATGTGGAAAATTTGGGAGACATTCAGATGCAATACAATTACAAATTGTCCTAAAAGCCAGAAGCTGCTTGCCAAGGTGGGACAAAAAGAGGAAACTTGCATATCCTTCCAAAACCTTGACCTCGTAGCAGCTCTAGCAATGACTATGAATCTTGTTCCAGGTGATGGGCCATTGCCATTAAGCTATGCAAAACCATC
Organism: Psilopsiagon aurifrons; assembly: GCA_025447955.1. Taxonomy (NCBI): domain Eukaryota; kingdom Metazoa; phylum Chordata; class Aves; order Psittaciformes; family Psittacidae; genus Psilopsiagon; species Psilopsiagon aurifrons. Next base: position 54,294 of record JAOEHY010040071.1, on the reverse strand, counting down.
CAGAAATAATGTTAATAAGTTAAATAGTGTAAGAACTGAGTTTAATATATGGACACTCAGTGTGAGAGATGCAGATGCGTTGCTAAGCGCAAGCGAGAGCTTGTGGCTTCTGCAGCAGTGAGCCAGTTTCCAGCTTGCCTGGGGCCAGTGTTTCTTCCTAGCCAGAAACACCCGTGCCCCTTGGGTTTGCGTCCGCTTATGGTGTTGGCAGGTAGCATGGACAGACGTTAAGAGCACACAGCTTGTCCCATGAGGTAGGCAGGGAGCACTTGCTCAGCTGCGTGCTCAGCTGCACTGTGCAGCCATGTGACTGTACGTTACTTAATCATTAGTTGAATCGTTTTAATCTCCAAGATATGGGCAGTTGCGTTTTTGCATGTAATTTCTGTCAACTATAGCCTGATTATTTTAAGGAGGAAAAAAAATTGGTCTGGCTGAAGAATTAATGGATTCCTAGACTAATACTTGACAAAACTCCTGAGATTGAATACAAGTAAGAATGTTAGATTGTGAAACTACCCCAGACTATGTCAGAGTCCTAGCCCAAAGGACAAAGCTGCATTAAGAAATGTAATTTATTTAGGAACTTTCATACAATTCCTTGACATGGGAGGGGGAAATGACACAGTGACAATGCTTGCGTGACAGGCATCAGCAGGATGTGAAATTCAGACTTGCTTTTATGGAAGATAATAAAAAAATTCTTGCTGAGTTCAGTGGAAGCTGAATTAATGAAGGGGTTTAGGTCTGCCTCAGAAGATGCACTACTGAGACCTCCCCACAGTATTCACATACAGTTTCCAGCTCAAGTATGTCTCATTTCTGCTAGGTGGAATAAAACCAACTTCTTGAATTTGTTGTTACTTTGGGAATAGATCTGTTGCTACAGGCAGTGCATTCACAATTATATCCATTCTTTTGCCACACTGCTTAGATAGGGCTGAACCTTATCTGTGCTTTTTTTTTTAAGTGACTAAATTAAAATATATAAACCCACCCATTTCTGCTTCTCTCCCCCCCCCCCCCCAAAAAAAAAAAAGCCAAACCAAAAACTAGCCAATGTTCAGGGTATCTGTTTCTTTTTTTTTGCATCACATTAGGATTTTTCCTAAATTGCACTTTTCTTACTGATAAAAAATGGTTGCTAATTTGCAACAAATTATTAAATACATTAAAATAAACATAGACAAATTTAATATATTTAATTTAGAACCCTTTGTTCTGGGAAGGTTAGCTTAGTTTTTTCTAAGTAGATGTACTCCATCATCAAAACACTCACAGCCTGGCATTTGGTATGGTTCTGCTACAAGCTTTGGCATTCAAACATTCTTCTATTTCTGTTTTTCATTTTACATTAACAACAGCAAAAAAGCCTGAAGAATTTAAACTCCTTTCTGTGGCTAATGAATTCAGAATTATTTTCTGTGCCACTTACTGTCCTCTGCCAGTGTATATTGCCACAGTTCAGTGATTAGTTTAGTAATCTAATGAATTAATTTGCTATGCAGATTACAATTGATCTAGTGTATGTCTGCAGATTAAATAGTTCCATAAAAAAACAAACAACCAAAACAAAACCAAAAACCACTTAAAAAACGTTCAGTGATTTTTACTAAGACAATTTTATGTTCAAGTTATTACATAGTGGATAAGCAAAAGAAGTGATTGGGCCTATCACTAAGAATAGCAGGAAGAGCCCATAACAGTAGAATCAGTAGTTAAATATGAAGCCATTTCATACTTATAATGAAACTAATGAATCTTTTTCAGTGACACAGTGGCACACTTTCTGTTCATGAGTTGACAATACTCCAGGAAGTGTGAAACAAAATAAATTATTCTTTGTGTGTTTGTTGCCTGGACGAAGATCAATAATACCTCAGGGCAAACGCAGTCTATATCCAATCTTTTTATTTAACTCAAAAGGAAAAATCTGCCTAGTTGCAAAAAAGGCACAAACTAGCCAGTGTGTTAAAGAAAATCTGTGATGCACTGCAGTTACATTAAAACAATCTATGCTGTAGGTCTACGCATAAAGTCAGGTTACTCTTAAAGCTTCCTTAACACCATTAGTTTGAGTTTCCTCCGTGCATGCAGTAATCACTACAGGTTTTTGTGCATTGAATAAAGATGACTGGAAATACTGAGGCTTTACATGCAGACGCCTAAACTTTTGATTCCTTAGGCATTAACACCATTCAGTAACTTCCTGCTATTCAACCATCCTCAGCCAATGGACACCAGTAGGTATAACTGCCTTCCAAAAGTGGTTTTCATAACTTAGTATCTTCCTTTATCCTTTAATTCAGAGCCAGAAACATGCTCATCTGATTGAGTGCACAAGAAATCTTTGATGAGTATTTGTGAATACTGCTAGTAAAACTGTGCAGCTGCTTCAGACTGTCATTGCTTCATGTATCTGTTAAAAGTAAACAAAATAACCCCCAACAGAGAGAGAACTTGCCCTTGATGAGACTAATGATGGAAAATTTCAAATAAGAAGGAGAGTCTTGCTGAAACTTAGGAGAAAACATAAACTAAGGAGATTGAAGACTGTTTTGCAACCTTCATGTTTAGTCTTGTTGCCACACGAACAATCTCTTGATATCTAAATACATTATAGAAAAAAAGAATTGAAACAAGGTTTGAGGTTTGGGTTTTTTTGTTGTTATTTTTTTTAAACTATGAACATTTTTTCCAGACAAATTAGAAGGCTTGAAAGAAATCATAATTTACATCTTAAAAATGAATATAAAGTTTGATCCATTCAGTATACTTTGTAGACAGGTGCATGTTTAAAGATTTTATTTAACAATCTGAATGTGTGGATTCACAACTGCTCTTATTTCTGGTAAGTACCATGATAGACTGCAGCCAAAGTTGAATTTCAGGAAGGTGGATACACAAGTGAGTATGTGTATTATCAGTAGAGTCATTTACAACAGAGATGACTAGTAGATGTAACAGAGTATGAAAGGTATGGGACAGCAGATGTATAAAAATTATTATTCAGAGTTGTTTCAATTTTCATAGTCCCCGGATTCGTATTCTTCATCATCTTCTTCATCAGAATGGTCATAATACTCCCCGTATTCAACGCTGTAGCTTGCACTTCTACTGCCAGCATTAAATGCTAATGCAGGAGATGAGCCTGCAAGACATAATTAAATCAGATTAAATTAGTTGTACATAGGAACACAGAGGAAAGATGGGTTTGGATCTGTATGGCAAGCTCAGTGTTTCTGAACCCTTGTTATCTATTCTAAGGCAAGGTTTTTTTCCTGATGGCTTGACCTGAAGCTTATAGGATCAAATTTCTAGATCATTCACATTTTAAGATGTTGAAAATATATTTAATTCCCTATACTAGTAGAGTTCAGTCCTCTGCAGGATTTGTTGCATGTACCTGAACATACAACCAGAGCCAAAAAATTTGAAAGCCACTTGCACAAACAAGGTCAGTGACAAGCTATAGACCAGTGACAAACTCCTCTAGAACATGGGGCAAATGTAAAACAATGCATCTTTATTCCATATTTGCCAGGAAACCCAGTTCTCTCCAGAGGAAGAAGGGTGTTATTCTGCAGGACTACGCCTGATGCAGAATGATAGTAAAGCTGTTCTTACATCTTTCCAAACACTCTCATTAGGGAGTAACAACTGTTTCCTTCCTAGTGTACTGAAAAATAAACAGCTAAGCAGAATTGCCATCGTTCAGAGACACCCCCCGCTACAGCAACTGTTCTAGGTGAGAGTTCCTGCTAACATCAGAGGACTTCTGTAGGATAAAGGTGAGTGAGTTGGGTATGTCTCAGTTGTATAGCTACAATCCACAGCTTGCTGTTTTCCGGAAGCTAGTGTAATACAAAGCAGAATATCACACTATCAACCCTTTAGGTGATAAAGTAGAAGAAAAGGACAGAAAAATTAAAATAGGACATCCTTAGGTAATTTCTCATATCGTTCATTTGCATTCTGACAGATCCATCCTTTGTAACCTGCTTGTATGCATTCTTATGTACTTTACATCCAAAACCCCAAAATAATTACCATCAATGACTTTCAATCTTGCAGAGGCATATGTTGCACCATACTTATTTTTGGTGTGGCAGATGTAAACACCTTCATCTGATTTTTTGAGGCCTTGAATCTGCAGCCAGCCTGTCACACTATACTTCTGAGGCCCACCTCTTGCCTTTAAGAAGAGGAAGAAATAAAGTTGAGATTTAAGTAGCTAGAAGACACCATGATATTTCACAAAGGAATTGTTGCTGGATTAAACATTGTTCCAGACTTTAACTGTTGTCATGCTTTCATTCTGTTTGGTTCTGCTGCCCTATGTTTTAACTTACTGCTCTGTGTCTCCGAGTTCACTCTGCCCTGTCTCTGCTCTTTAAACTTCATTGTCCTTCAAAGTACTCTCATTTCTGTTTCTTCCATGCTATGGACTCCCAGTGTTCCTCCTGTCTCTTGTCCCAGCACCACTTGTTGCTAAAGAGTATTGCTGCCTGTTCTCAAGCTCGTAAGTTTTTTCAGCATGAGAATGGCAGGTGGATCTGGGTGAGTTGTTCAGGGCCAAGTGGCCTGACCAAGCTGACACTCAGCATTGGGTTTTAATGGATTGGCATGACACACGATGAACTTTCACAGTTCATGACAATCACTGTCAACTGACTTGGGCTAAAGCCTCTTAAAGCGGGGGGAGCTTTCTTTTCCAAACAAATAACACAAAACCATTAACACATGTTGGCAGAGATACTTTCATGGTGAATCTATTCATGAGCTAAGTTAACAGGGTTCAGTTTAGCCTCTGAGCTGAATAGCATTTGCATGTGGCTCCTTGCACCATTCCTTCTGAGCAATTTTAAGTCTGCTAATCCCACTTGTGTGCATGATGCATCTGGAAATATTTCTATATAACTTAGACTCTTAGTACTTTCAGTAATTTACTTAGCTTTTTCTGTGCTTTTGCTAGCTACCTTTTTGTTCAGGTTGTGCCCCATGCCCATTGGATCTTACCACTTTTGGGCTGTGTAAGCAGAAAGCTAGGTTTGCCATGTATTTCTCCGTACAGTCTGTTCATCTTCTTTGTCCATTGAAGAAACATGCAGGTGCAGGCTTCAGCCTTACTGCAGTCTGCTTGTGCATCTGTTGTTAGATTGTCTCCCCAGAATGTTACTTCCATTTAAAAGAATTAGCATTTTGATTTATTTAATTTTAGCTCCAACTTTCAGGCTATTACTAGATTTGCTTGAAGCCTGTACTAATGCCATTCTACTCTTTCTGCTTAAACCACAGTATCCTCCATAAAATGAGCAATTTTTTTTTGCTTTCCTTTTGAGTGTCTCAGGGATTGAACCGAAATGGCAGGTCCCAGAAACAGCATCTTACAAAGGAAAAGTTTAGATACTATGCAGAATTACACAGAATTGTGCTTCTGCATTAAGAGTAGAAAAATTATTGCCACCCTTTCCAGAATGCACCCACCTTCTTTAGGTAGTAGTCTAAATGGTTCCCTTGGTATGTTAGTTCAATTTTTCCAGAGTGATACCTACCTCACGAGAATCTTCCATCTTTTCTTTCCCTGAAGCAGGCCAGGTGGGACCCTGTCTGTTGTTTCTTCTGCTTACACTACTAAAGCAGTGATCCTTGCATTGACTGAAATCATAATTCTTTACAAAGTCACAGGGCCTCTACTAGGAATCTGTTCTTTACAGCAATACTGTATTCTGAAGGGGGAATTCACTGATTAATCCCCCTACTCCTTCATCTGAAACCATATGACATGGAGAACTCAAGCTGTACCTGTACTGAGAGGTGGGTATCATCTCCTGGCAGGAACATTTTATTCCCCTTTTTTTTCCATTCAAGATGTGGCATAGGATAGGCTGACACCTCACAGCCGAAAATGACATCATTGCCTGTGTAATTCTGGGCATCCTGAGGTGGCATAGAAATAATAGGAGCTGCAAGGAACCAACAGCACCGTGCTTTAGGAGACAGTCAGCAGAGGACAACACAAACACAAAAGCATACAAACATTAATTCCTACTTTACATTATAAAACCAGTTTACCTTCATGAAGAGCTACATGATTCCAAGCAGCTTTTAAAGCTCAGAACACCTGTGTCCCCTTAAAGGGTGAGCAGGGTTCAAAACCTCCCATTTCAAAGGACCTGTCTGACCTCCCCCTTGCACATGATTGTGAAACTGAAGCAGAAATCCAAAGTTTCATTTATGTCCTGTGAACTGTTATCATGGACTAGACTCAACGCCCCACAGTCAAGCAGCTTCTCAGTGAGACCTTCAGAAGAAAGCCCAAGAAATTCTGTAGCAGACAATCACAGAGTAACTTCACTGTGCATGATTCTTCTGAATTTGTTACATTTTGGCTAGCTTAAAAGCGAAAATAACGAGTTTGCTAGTTTGTCAGACTGTGTTTGCTGACTACATCATTGCCTTGAACTTGCTAAGATCTTGTCCCCATCCGTTACCCATGGGACTCATTGCAGCAAGTTACAGAATAGTAGCATTAGTATGCTCCAGATTTATCCTAAAGTGCTATCAGATTCATCTGATCTTGTTATGAGACAAGGAATAAAAGGGATCGAAATCCATTTATTTTGTAAGGTTTTATGTTATGTTTATTACAGTAATTAGATTGCCACTTACTTGTTTCCTACTGTTCTCTTACCCTCACCCGCTCCACTGTTTTTTGTCTCTGATCCTTTTTTCCGAAAGAAAAAGCTGACGTTAGCCACGAGAGGGAGCCAGTCCAGGGATTTGAAGACATTGGAAAATAAACTATCACCTGATGCATTCATACATCATTTACACATCCTTCTGTAAACATGTATGAATATACTAAATGTTAACAGGAGATGATGATATTGAGGAGAAGAGAGCAAAATAACAGTTACTGTTATCACACCTCTTCTATTTTGGAGATCTCTGCTTTTTTTTTTTTTTCCCTGACCTATTCGTCCTCAACAAGAAATGTTTTTCCTTCCAAAGTCTGTTTTCTTTTTATCTTCATACCAGTGTTTAAAAATTTATATGTTTTCTGTGCCATTAGATTTGTATTTAATTATTGTTTTGATTTTTGTACAGATCCCAGATGCTTGGAAATAGAAACTTACGGTAAATATATTTTTACTTGCAAGATTTGAATCAGTATGTACAGCGTTTATGCTTCAGCATTTGAAATCGTAACAGTCTATTGCAGGTATTTGAGCAAAGTTTCTAATGCATTTGTCAGTTTTTCAGAATTTATATCTGTGCAGAAAACGTCAAATGCATCCTGAGTAAAATTAATTGCAAACAAATTAGACAGCAAAGTATCAGTTTCCCTACTGATGAATGACTCATTAAACAGGAAAAGTAAGGTCCTCAAACTAGGATACTTAAACCCTTAAGTACTCACTTTTTCATGAGAACTGTATATTGTTTCAAAAATCTTGTCTTCAAATCAGCATTAACTGAATATTTTGGTTGTGAAATTTTTTACCTATGAACTTATCACATACGGTCTGATATTAAAATGTAATTTGAAATATTTAAACTCAATGCAGCCATGTTTCTTTCATTCATATGTGTGTTGTAGTTAAGCTTAAAGTTAAGTGTAAAATAGAAACCAAATATCTGTATTGATTCACATGAATTCTTTAAATTACTGCTGCAGAGAGACAGCAGGAAAACCTTTTTAAATAGGCAGAGGGTGGTTTTGTTGCGGTGCTAACACAGGTGTCTTGTGGATTGACTGAAGTGTTGCCAAGAACTGTCCTGCTTATGTGAGTGTCAACAGACACAGCTCAGCTGTGCAAGGGTGGAGGGTTCTGGCTTTATCATGCAGTGTAAATATACCCTTAGCCTCGAGGATGTAAGGGTCTGAATTACAGATTTACATTATGGCTGTTCCCCTAGGAGGAATTTGTCCAGCACTGTCTACCATACACCAAGTTGAATTCTACCCTGGAAATACTCCTTCCATTAACTGTAAGGAGAATACCGTGACAGCTTGGAATGCTGAGGTATATGCTCAGTTCCACCCAGCTGAGCACTTCTGTAGGGGTAGTTAAGGCTTTGCTGGACTGGGGCTGACCGGGACTGGCAATATGTGAGTTCAGACTCATAGCAAATAGGAAGGAACTGCAGTTTTGGTCTAACCAAACTGCCTTTTCTGAATCTGAACACGCAATAAATACCTGCATTACTAACTCAAACCTGAAGTGCATCCAGAAATCATATACATCTCAAACCATCATTTTGTTCTATTTTACAGAAGAAAAAGGAGGTAGCGAGATACCATTTTACCACAAATTTCCAGCCTTTGGGTTTGAGTGGTTCAGATTCTCTGTTCAGCCAAATTCTGCCATGCATATCTATGTGCACTTTTTTTGCATAACTGTGTGTTTAGAAACAGATCTTTACTTGTCATGATAAGCTGTCATTTTGATTCCTGGAGTGTATGTGCAGTGATTGCTCCTTTCCTTTTGCAGTCCCTATTGTGAATTATCTTCATGTATTATAGAAGAAATAGACCAGAAGCCAGGAAATGCCAAAATACTGCTTCACCTTTCACAAACAACATTAACCCAGTATTATCCAAAACTAATGAATTAGGTATTTCTTTTTTCCCTTAACTAATTTTTTCTAATCTATGTATGATTTGATGAAAATGGCAGGAAATTTCATGGCTTGCTTATTTTTTAATCCCAAGGTTACATTTAAAATACTCTATGTGACACAGCTAAATATAAAGAGCACCACTTCTAGATTGTTCTGTTACATCATTTAATCATTAGCAAGAGAGGTTCGAATGTGAATGGGGATGAATTAACTGTGGAGACTCTGCATATAATCAATGTACTTGGTAACCTTGGTAAATTATTAGGTAAACTGATCAAAACTAGCTTTCAGGAAAAGAAAGGCTTTCCCACTGTTGCTTTAGGGAGCTAGGCCGCCGCCTTCTACTTTTTCTGGTGATGCACTGAAGATAAAAGACTATACTCTTGTGATGAAAGGAGTTTATTGTTATCTATTTATTCATTGCTGCATACAATTAATCCATTTGGCATCAATAGGAAACAGCAGATGCTTTGAAGGAGAAATAACAAAAGAAAGTACTTTGAGTTGAGTGAATATTTATAGCTTGGTACCAAAACCCCGCAGTACTCAGTGTTTGTTTCTCATGCAAACTGGAGTCAGTGGAAAGTGAATGCTGCAGCGAGGCTGCTGCTCTTGGAGCCAGACTCCCCGTTGCCTTTTGTCATCAGTTGCAGCCGTGAAAAAGCAGCCTAAATCATGGAGCACCTTCACGTGCCTACTGTACTGCTTCAGATAGCTGCCTTGCCAAAGAGAGGGCTTACTGGTGGACTCTTAGAGGTGCCCCATGGTAGCACCTGTGTGTCCTGCTGCTTGCTAAAAGGCTCAGGCTCCTTGCAGGATCTAAAAGAGAATCTACAACCCAGCATGGTCAGCTGCTGCTCAGAGAGGTTGAGAAGGGCACTTGTCCTTGCTTTGCCTGGTGAGCCCAGCAGCCACCTCAGGCACGCTGCTGCAGCAGGGCACAGACGCTGGCCTTGGCAGGAGCAAAGGAGACAGGCCCCCATTTTTTTTAACTAGACTCTATGCAGCACTGACATGGCTATGAACTTCCCAGCAGGCTTCTGTGCAATTCAGTGAGCTGAGCAATCCTAGGAAAATTCCCTGTATTCCTGGTGAGAGAGTCCAGCCTTTCTGGGAAGCCAAGGAAGCAGAGGGAAAGCCTTGGGAGTGATTCCTGCATGCAGAGCAGCTGGGCTCATTCCTCCTCTACCTGCAGTGTTAATTCACCCCGGGGGTGACTGCAAGGCCCAGTGGATGACAACATCAGCAATTAAAAGTGGCAGTACTTCCAAATTAAAGATTTTTATATGTGGCCAGTTCTGTTTAATTGATTAAAGCAGAGCATTGCTTTAAGCATATATGCAGCTACCTCTGCTGCAGTTACCATCACTTGCTGCTAGAGTGGCCCTTCTAACTGAAATCTACCTGAAAGTGTTATGCCACAAGAACTAGTGCTGTTCTAACCCCAAAGAAGAACACCTGCCTAAGAGCTAACAGGCATTCAGTCGTACTGGGGGCTGGTATGCATTTGAGTTTTCTGAATGTCTCTTTACTGACAAGCCTCATTTCCCAACTTAATACCCTAAAGCCAATTCTTTATTATATTGATTCTTGCTTCTTTATTGTATTGTCCTCTTGCAACTTGAGAAAGAGGAAAGAAATCTGGTATTATCTGTTCATCACTTCTCCTTTTAAGCATTCAATATCCAGTGTTCATTCAATATCAAAGCACAGCATACAGTCTAAATTGGAGGCAACAGATTACTAGTGAGGAGTGGGTAAAAAGTACCCAACTTGATCTCATATGTGGACCTTTGCCAGAAATGCAATTTCAGATTCCCAGAACTGTGACCCATTTGTGACTCAGAGACCTCTCCTACTTCCTTCATTTCTATTTCATATCTATTCTATGATTCTATGATTTTAGAAAATATTCCATTAACTTGTTAAAAAAGAATAATAATTTCTCATTCAGAAAACAAAAGCCTATTCACTTTTTCATTTTATATTCCTGTGACTTAGGTGAAAAGGTACCCAGGAGTAAAGACTTGTAATAATGTGAAGAACAAGAACAGTATATGAGCAAGAGGCAGGATTCTCCAGTTCAGCCCTGCTAAGAATCCCTCCACTAACAATCATCACAGACAACTGTTCATGCTATGTAACTGTATTTAGGGAAATAGTTTCAGTCTGAGTTTGCTATAATAGTTAGATTTCTATTTCATGTGTTAGCTAGATTTTACAATTATTCCAAAACTCTATTATCCTGGACTTCTCTGTAAGAACAAAAGACTTGTTAATTAAGCCTCATCTATTTTCTCTACACTGCTTATCATTTATACACACAGGTGGATACACTCTGCATACACTTACATATAAAAACACATGCATACATGTTTGTGTGTGTATGTATATATATGAATAAGGTATGCCTTGCTCTCACCACTTCAATATAAGGTCAGTCCTCATACAGTTATTTGTCCAGTCCTCCTGGACTATCTTATCTGCTTACCTCTTCCCAACTACACATTCATGTAGAAAATACCTCATACTCTGCTTATTCAAAGCAGAACTATTCTGCAGATCTGTGGCTTATTAGTCACCATGTGATTTAATCCACTAGTCGAATATAGAGTCTAGTAACATACAAAATTGAGTACCAGCTGCTGAACCACAAGGTAAACGCTTAACACAAAGTAGTAGTATAACAAAATAATGACAAGAAAAAAGCGGAATTAGTTTAATAAAGTTAGACTAGAGCATCTATTACATGTTTGAAAATAACAACAAGATAATTTTTCAGTTTAGATGTGCCTCTGTACATATTACCTGATTCACATGGCCCTTTGTGTTTCATGCTGATATTTCTTTTTGTAGCGTAAGCCTTGTTGAATTGACAGATGTTCTCATAGGTTTTCCCTTCAGGTCCACAGATGCTTTCTTGAGACTTGCACACACACTGGGGTTCAGGGACTTCCCCGAACCTTGCTTCGTCAGCGTCCAACCGGCACTCAAGGTTGTCCCCACATTTCCCATAAAAATGATTGCCCTGGTCCAGGTCGCAGATCTGACCTTCCACATTCCCACACTCAGGACAGCAGCCGCAACGGTCCAATACAGTCCCAGCTGGACAGTCTTTAGGCTCAGAGCAAAGTGCCAAATTGCATTTTCCACAACTATCTGCTTCCCTTAACAGTCTCCACCAGCCTCGGTGGTACAAAGCAGGGAAACTCTGAGAAACCTGCACCAGTACTACCAGCACGGCTGTAACCATTGGGTGCTTCATCTTCAGAATGTAACAATCAAGCAGAAAAGGTCCTTGGAGTAAAGCCAGGGGCAGAAAACAGAAGGAAAAAGGAAAAGAAAAAAAGAGAGCAAGCTAGTGAGAGAAAAACATTCCGATCCTTTTGGTTTAGAATATAAATTTTACTGCAGACACAGGCTCTAAGAAGAAATTAGCATCAGATTCCTAATCTGGAACTGATAACAAAGATGCATGCAAACCCACCGGCTTTTCTCTAATGCAGTTTGGAATGTGACTATTGCTTGAACAGAAACCAAACTGCCCCTTCTGACCACATAGTTGAAGCTCTCTGAAAAGCTGTTTGCTCAGTGTCTCCTTGAGCCAAATTTGCAAAACATTGCTCTATTGAAACAATGCTATATTGCTGCTATTGTAGAGAGGGGAACAGGGTGAATTAGTGTAAAATGAAGAAATGAACTGCTGTGAGCTTTTCCTCTCTCCCCCATCAGCTCAAAAAGTCAGAAAGACACACACAGTAGGAGCAAAGATAGCTGTACCCTTGAGGTGAGCATGTGTTTTAGAGAATGGAGCAAGGTTTAATACCCAATTTCATCCATTAATGATCACAGCTGGGGGTTCTGATTAACAATTTACTTACAGGCTCTTTATAAGCAAGGGACAATGGAAGGCAGATGGAATTGATTTTAAGCTCTTGGATTTAAGATGAAAGATGCGTAGACTCATGAAAGAATCCGTCATTCTCTCTACATTTAGTTTCTTTTCAGTGTTTACGGGTGTCTGGTTTGCAGCCCAGAGTAATATGATCCACGTTTGGCTCTAAGGACTAAGTGCAAAAGGGTTAGAACATAGATAAAGATGAGCCAGCTGCTGCAGCATTGTCAGGCACCTCAGAAGGGGGGTTTGCTGGAGTATTAGGCACATCACTCATCTTTTCAGGGCACTTTTCTGCCTTCATTTCTTAAGACATGCTTACGCTGTGAGTTAGGAAGGAGGATGAAAGAAGTAACTCTGAGATCTCTTTTTTTTCCCCCCCAATTTTTCTGTGCATAAATTTCTGCTGGTTCAGGGAGATGGGTTTGTAGGGTCATTTATCCTCAGGTGTTGCGCTTTTCTTTGTAAACTTCCCTCCCTTTCACTGCTGACAGAGAGTTTTAGTCTATACACCATAGGCTGCTGTTTCCAGTGTTCAGGTACAGCTCAGCAGAGATGCATCTTGCTAGCTGTTGGAGGTAAAAGTGAAGCATAGTGGACTTGGAGACCCTGCAAATACAAGTCAATGCCATGAGTCAAAGATGACCACTCCCTACAAATGGGACATCTCTGTGTAGTAGCTTAAAATCATAGAATCAACCAGGTTGGAAAAGACCTTTAAGATCATCAAGTCCAACCCTTACCACTGCCGAGATCACCGATAACCTATAGCACTGAGGGCCTCCTCTGACTCTACGTGTATTGCATTTTCAAGATACGCACATAAGACTAAGACACTGTTAACAAGATGTGATGGAAGAGAAGTTGTGCTTGTGCCTGCTTGTCCTGAAATCTTCCACAAGGGGCTTTTTCAACTCTTTATATTCATCGTGCTTAGTTCCTTACAGAAGCTCAGTGAAGGATGCATTTTGTTGCACCAGCCTTACATCTTCTGGGCATATCCACGGAGGGAAATCTTCTGGGAGAGAAGTTTACTTTCCATTTCTCCTGACTTCAGCAGTAGAAGTCATTTTTCTCCTTAGTACCTGGTGCAGTGCTGTGGTTTTGACTTTCAGCCTGGGAACAACGCTGATAACATCGATGGTTTCAGTTGCTGCTCAGTAATGATTACTCTGACCAAGGACTTTTGGAGCCTCATGCTCTGCCAGGGAGGAGGGGGAGCCGGGAGGAAGCAGAGACAGGACATCTGACCCAAACTGACCAAAGAGGTATTCCATACCACAGCATGTCATGCCCAGTACAGAAACTGTTGGCAGTTACCCAGAAGGGTGAGGTCACTGCTGGGTCGGGCTGGGTATCGGTTGGCAGGTGGTGAGCGGTTGTATTCTCTTCCCTTGTTACTACCCTTGTCATTATTGCTATTGTGACAGCAGCAATGGTTTGTGTTATACCTCAGTTACTGGACTGTTCTTTTCTCAACCCATGGGGTTTACGTTCTTTTGATTCTCCTCCCCATTCCTCTGGGAGCAGAGGGAAGAAAGGGAGGGAATGAGAGGGTGACTGCATGGCTGACTGGGCTTAAACTACGACACCATCCCAAACACATCCAAGGCTTTTCCATGGATATGCAGAAGTTCAGCTTCATGCCTTTTGCACCAGTAGAGATTACCTCTTGCTTGGAGTGAAGTAGCAGGCTGCTTCAAAATCTTCCTCATAGACTGCATATGATGCAATTTCCCCCTGGCCTGCATTGGTGGAACACTTCTTAAGGCCAGCCTGAAGAGACCTACAGTGCACTGTTTATCACTGTGTGATGGCTGGGCTAATTCATATTCTGCAGTGCATGTTCTTGCTTTGAACACATAATCAGACTGTAAAGTAGTAAATCATGTGTGTAATTGATGCTTATAATATTGTCAGGGAGAAAAAAGTAACCACAGAATTTAATGGGAAATTGATTTTTTTGTCCCACTTTCTTATTCTGCTTAATGTGTTATATTTCATACTTCCTCACCAAATTCTAATTGGACATTTAGCTTTGCGTTATAGGGTATACTCATCACTGTCTATTTTATTATTTGTTGTTACAGTTGTAGGGGATGACTATCTATAGGAAAAGGGTTTGCTAAGGCTCATATATAGTGAAAAACAATCATAGTGGAGAAACCATGTGTGCAAAGTGGAGCCAAACAAGGGGAGGCTGCAGAACACCACTGCCTCTATATGGCTGAGTTTTGCCTCTTGTCTCCTAGGGAACGTGATCTGAGGGTTGTAAACCAGAAGTATACAAGGAAGTACCTTCTCTCTCCTGAGGAAACCCATCATAAATATCCTAGAAAGCATTTCTGACACTTGCCTGACGAATATAATCTGAGTTCCTGGTGAGTTCCGCCTCTGAATTATGCCTGTGGTCTCCTCTGAACAGCTGCCCCTTGGCAGGCAATCTGCAGCTGGAGGATTCCTGAGCTCACCTGGGACAAATTGGGGTGGGGTGAGGTTAATGCCCTGTGGTATGACATGGAGAAATGGCTGATAGCTGTCTAAAATTGGCAAGCCATTCTGTGACAAGCTGAGAAGAGTGCTGCTGTACCTCTCCGCACTGGATGGATGTGTGGCAGGGTCAGAGCAAGGGGATAAGGAAAGAGCAATGAAAGAGAGCGGTATGTGCTGCTGGTGTTAAAGCAACAGATCTAAGGGCATAGTCCTGTCTGGTTCAGTACTAAAACATGCATTATTTTAGTATGTCTCTAACACCTGAAGCTTGCCTCGGTGGGGCTGGCAGAAATCACAAATCTTGAATTATCTTAACCCTAAATATCTCCCAGAACCATACACAAGCAGCAGTGGATTAGTGTTTCTGGTTGCACTTCAAGACAGGCACCAAAGCACTGTCTGCTTTTCAGACACCATGCCCCAAAAGCTGCCTGGAGAGCTGAGGAGCAGGGCAGATGAAGCCTCCACCACCCATCAACGAGGGGAGGAATTGAGCAGCTGCTGTGCATGAGGGGAGCTTTCTACCATCACCTGTGAAATAACAATTTGGTGAATAATTTCTCTAACAGTCAGGTTAAACAGCATCAGTGTGCCCTCGGTCTCAGCAGGCAGGGTGGTGTTGGTCATGCAGCAATTTCCTTGGCTTTTTTCTGGATGTTTTCATATGGCATGGTCAGCGCAAGTAGTTCTGTCACCAACCTGTGGAAGAACTGGTACCATCTAACTTGGATGATAGGTAATAATGGGGACATGGCAATATGGTCCAGCACTTCTGTACCCTCAGACTGCTTCCTTCACTAGGACATGGGCAGCATCTTGCAGAAGAATTCCTGTAAGTGAATTGTTAAGGAAATTGTATTCCTGTTCATTTCCTGCCTCCTTCTTGGGGCCCAGTGTTATGCTAAGCTGCTGACTTGTATTGCATTGTTTTACTTTGCATGGTAATAAGTAAGGTATCTGGCTGATGCAATTTTAAATCCTATTGCTAGTGATTCCTGAGGTACTGCTCTTTCAGACAAAATGTGGCTCAGCTCTTCATTCTGTTCTTATTTTGTCAGTATGAGTTTTAAATTAAGGTTTTTGAATCTGGCTCCTGCCAGACTTGCAGATCTGGTTCGTACACACACAGGAGCCCTGTGAGGAATAATGGCAGACCACAATCTTTGAGATGTCCCTTCTGCCTTCTCTGTCCTGCAATGGTTCCTCTCCTTGAACAGGTAAAGGTTGGAAACTACAGTGCTCTGTGTTTTGAGTACCTATTCTTGTGGTCCCTTTAGAGAGAGCAAATCTTGGCTGTCTCAGCATGTTTCCATCCAAGAAACTTTATACTTGTATTAGGTGCACAAAAGAAGCATTAAAGAAAGTTAATACTTGGTCTGTTATACTGGGCAGTTGCAGACTTCAGGTAGCTGTGCCTGCTGGGTATGTGCATTACCTAATACTGAACCAATCTCCTAGGATAACATTGTCCTCACAGTCTCCAGAATTAAGCTTCGTTTGAAGTGCTCAGCTCACCTGAGAACAGTTCATGGAGAAGTAAGTGGCAAATGATGGAGATTAATGATAGATGAAGCAAAAATGGCTGGGTGCCACTTGCAGGTTCTTAACAGAACTGCTGACCAGCAGTGATGCAGGCACGGGTAGTCCTGGCATATCCAAACACAGCCTTTGCTGGTGCCCGTCCTATTTGCTGACACATTACTTTCATGACCCTCATCATTAGTGCTGCAAGCACATGAAGTATAAGTTAATCCTTTTGTAACATGATTATTAAATGCATTAATCAAAGGCAGGAGATCCGTAATTAACTTATTCTCCAGCATCAAGTAAATGATTCTGCTGTGAGCTTTAAGAAAGCAATTGATCACTAATATGCAAAATACGGTGGGACTGTTAGACTAGAAGGCTCTGTAATTGTATAATTATAAATTTTGCATATTTTACTAATATGTTTTAATTATTTTCTTTGTAAAGTGAAAATATAGGATTGTTAACCTCTTTTTTATGGTTTTACATGTAATTTACTAGAGGTGGGGGGAGAAGAGAAATTTAATGTCTGTCTCCTGCAAGTTGACTGTTCTCATGTAAGGCTTTGGTCAGGCTTCTGGTGACTCAGCCTGGACCTGTCTCCAGCAGTGACTATAGATTTCTCCTGTATCACAGTTCAGCATCACTGTTGTTGGTGAGTGTAGGCATTCAAATTTCAACTTGCAAGGCTAGCACTGTTCTAGTACTAAATGCTTGGTTTTTACTTAATATAGGCTTTCTGATTCCTTTTTACACAAATAAGTCTAGAAGTCACTTTTCACAAGCTGGTGTTTCCTTCCAAAGGCTCAGATATTTGAAGGGTTCTTTTCAAGCCTGCTTCACATCTCTGCTATTCTTTAAGTAAACCATATTTCAGAAAGCTTTGTAGTTTTATCCAGAAACACTCAAGCCTCCTGTTCCATAACAGGAAGATGATACCAGAAACATTTAGGGAATCAGCAGTAGGTAATCAGTTCTCTGTAGCCATTCTTCTGAGAGGGGAGACTTGCATAGGTGTCACGAGAGCATTTCCCCCATGTGTCCTGACCACATTTCCAGCCTGGGAAACCTTAACTGCTCATTTGAACCTTTCTGTATGCAATTTAGTCACAATAGGAGCAATAGCCAGCATCATTTTCCTTCCTTGGGGGGGGGAGAATGAAGGTTTATCTCTTTTCTGCCTTAGGAGCGCACTAATGCAAAAGCATCCCCATGTTCTGCACAGACCACAGGTCTCATTTTCAGATGTCATGTTCTAGTGCAGCAGCCTCTTCAGTTTAACAGAGCAGAAAGGGCTGGAACATACAGGTAATGCCCTGGGGTCCCCAACCTGTCCCAGGGTTGTGGGTGACACCCACTTACCCATGCCACCAAGGGATGGATGGCATGACTGTGAGAGAAGCTAGCAATGTCCATGTGTGCCCCTTGCTATGCTCAAGCCTTCCTGGGTGCAACTTTCAGCAGTATGTTTGAAGGCTGGCCTGGTCCTTATAGACCCGCAAGAAACGTCCTCTAAGCATTTGGAGAGGGGCTGAGAGAAAAAAAACCCAACCAACCAACCCCAAACCAGCATGGTTCTAGTGCTGCCAATGTTTTGAGGTGCTTCCACCTAACAGAGACTGAAAAGTAATGTTAGCTCTGGTGAGTGGTTAGAGAGTCAGGTGCGTTTGTGTGTATTCGTCCATCCATTTCACAGCAGAGGGGTGGTGACAAGAGTAAGTTTAAGCCTGAAGATGATACTGATGCTGTTAGGATTTGCATGTATCAGCAAAGTTCTTAAATAGAGCAAACTGCAGTGTTTCCTGGAAAAGCCTGAGAGAGGGTGATCTGGGAAACTTGCAGACAATGAATATAGAGTAATTTTTCTTGGCAACTTTAATGTTGACGGATAGGACAGTTTGCCTTGTCCAGTTTATATAAGAGCAGCTGATATAAAATGACTTCATAGCTGGATATTTATGAGAAGTTTCATTTCAAATAATACAGTTTTTTGCCTCTGGCGGTGCTGTGGTTTAGCCCTGTTATTACTGGGAACTAAATCTTTAGGATATTCTAACTGTAACTGCAGGAGCTGTTTGATCTACCCAGTAAAGTTAATATTTTCCAAAGCAATGGAAACTTTATAATGGAAAGTCTCATTAGCAAAAACTAACTGTCCCTAAAACCAGCCAGGAAATCAGGCACAGAGAGGAAACTTGGGGGATTTTCCTTCAGCTTCACCTGACTTTCTCCCACAGTAATGCTGAAGAAAGTAGTGTTTTCTATTAGAGGGAATGTACAGATAGATCGTAATGGTCCTTCTCTAGAAAAACAACTAGAAACCAATTTCTGATATGAAGTAAAATTATCTGCTGTGCATAGACCTTCCATAAAATACACTTATCTCCTGAGGGAAACAGGATTCAGTGCCAGACCCTCCCCCTGGGGTGGGTCTCAGAGCACTGCTCTGAGATGTATGCAGGAGAAGGGCTCAGGAGGGGAAGTACTGGTACCCCCACTAAAACTTCCGAAGCTGTTTTTCAAGTGTCTTTCCCACTTTATGCAGAGCAGTGGTGTAAATGGAATATTTTCAAGTGATTCACTTACCCTTTTAGGAGTATCCAGAGTTAAGGATTTCAGGCCCACAGCATGCACAGTGTTGGTAGGGTGCCTGG
This sequence comes from Psilopsiagon aurifrons, assembly GCA_025447955.1. Lineage (NCBI taxonomy): Eukaryota > Metazoa > Chordata > Aves > Psittaciformes > Psittacidae > Psilopsiagon > Psilopsiagon aurifrons. The sequence continues at coordinate 35,097 of JAOEHY010040071.1, read as the reverse complement.
AGTCCCACAACAGTCTGGAAAGGCAGAGTGGGACCTCCTGGAGCTGCTGGCTGTGCTGACTCCTCCTGTTCCTCATGCAAAACCATAGATCAGACTCCAGGCCCTTCTTCCCATATCTTCGAAGAATTAGCTCTGGCCATTGTTACAAAGGGAAATAGATCTGCAGCAGAAACAGGTTGAGGGTGTGAGCTCTGGTAATACAGCTTCCAGCTAAGTCCTGCAAAAAACCTAATGCCTGGACAGTGGTGGTCAGATCAAAACAACCCAGCAAAGCAGCTGCAGAAGAGAGCAGGTATCTTCCTCACACCACTGTGCTTCGGTTGGAATTGCTGCAAAATTTAGTACTTATGACAAACATGTGTGTTCATATGTGACCACAGAGCTTGAGAGGAGATGCATTGTGCTGCCCAGTGGAGGGGACATGCAGGTTGTGTGTGGGTAGGGGAGGCTTTGCTGGCTTCAATGTGGAGTGCACCATGAGTTGTGCAGCTGTAGAAGGGGGAAGTTTAGAGAGGGGACAGTGGGAAGCTTCAGAGTGAGCAAGGACAGAAAGTAAGGCTTGAGGCAAGCTTGGAGGGCACCGCTTACCACTGAAAGAAGGGCTGGGAGCACAGGTATTGACTCTTCTTGTTAAGATTTCCTGCTGTTCTCAGGACTTTGGACAAATAGGACAACATCAAGGAATCCTGCAGATTGACATCTCTGGGCTTTCAGGCTTATAATTGTGTTCAGGAAGAGTGATCTCCAGGTGAGATCTTTCTTCTAAATACTTGGAGGTTAGAAAAGAAACGAACAGAACTATCAGTGGTGGATCTCCATCACCAGTGTTGAAGATCACATTGTGCCCCAGGGAAGATGAGGCTTTTCTAGGTATTTTTGCTACTCCTGGCTTTTGTTAATGCTTATGCTTTTGGGGTCAGGTCTCTGGGTTCCATTTGCCAGTTTCTAGAAGCACAGTTCTAGTCCTGGCCCCTTCACTCTCCTGCTGTTTCCTGGGCCACAGTTAATCTGTGATAGCTCTTAGCTTTACATGGTTGTTTCTAATCAAGGGCATGGTAGCTAGAAACAGCATTAAGTGAGGGAATATGAATGAAAGCTATGCATGAGCATGAGTTAAGAAGTAAAGACCTGAGTCCATTTAAATCAATAGCCCATTAACTTCAGTGGGCTCAGGATTTCACCTTGTGCTTTTAGCTTAACCAGCTTCATGCTTGAGCTGGCAGGGCAGATATCTTTGTCCCTGTCCAACAGGGCATGCTGCAGATTGATTTCCTGTTCAGGCTGACACTCTTGGAAGTCTCAACCTATTCCAGCTGCAGTGTGGTTAGAGATACCAACCACAAGCATCTCACATGCACTGAAAGTCGTAATGGTTTTGCATTAACTGCTGACCTACTTGTTCAAAAGACATGTCTGAAAGCACAAGCTGTCTTGAATTTCTTATGTTTGTCATTATGTTTCATGACAACTGACATGAATCGAAATCTGCCCTAAAGAGGCTTTCTATGTGACTACCTCCCCTTATGGAAAATACTATGTAAATGATGTCCACTGATGCTGCAGGAGTGGATTGCTCTTATATCAATAGAGTGAAAATGACACTGCTCTCATGCTGCTCTCCTGTACCTCATACAGCACACTGCAAAGGCAAACCTACTTGTCTTTGTGCTTCAGAGCACAAAGTTGTGGACTGCAGGGAGAGGAAATGCCAGGACATCTCTGCGAAAATCTGATACTATAGAGCCAAAACTTACTCTCTCCTTTGGGAGAAACAAGGAAACAAGGCACTGCAGGTGGGCATATGTCTCAAACTGGATAAAATGAAAACTCCGGACAGCTGGGAGGACTTGGTCTGCCAGCAATGATGAGAGCCATCTGCATGGTCACACCTTACCTGTGGAACTTTAATTCCATGTTCTCTGGAGTTTAAGGATTTGTTTCTGGGGGGTTTCAATCCAATAAAATATAATAGAGTACCAGATTAATAAAAATCTACATGCTTTGTAATTTGGTGGAACTGAAAAACCACTGAAACTGAAATGGGCCATTTCTGTCCATCCCTCTTCTGGTAGAAGTTTGGGTGAATGGTGGAACTCTGTAGCATGGCTGAAAGTAAAACTCCTACAACACACTGGGAGAAACAAAACTAGATGATTTCTTCCTTTTCTTAGTTCACAATTCTTAACTCTTCTGTTCATTTAGCTTAACTAGCAGGGATGATCACCCAGATTGTTAGCTCCCAAATACAGCTTTCTTGTTTGCTGTCAGGTACCTGCCCTAATCTGATGAAGAAAGTAAGACACAACACAGATTTTCATGCCCAACCAAGGCAGCTTGCAGTTCAATATCGAGTTCTCCTGGTGAATTGCTGAGTAAAACACAATTAAAAAGAGTTTAAAACCACAGGATTTTTGAGGAGAACTGCAGTCTGAGACAGATCTCAAAAGGGGAAGGAGAAAAAAAGAAAATGTATCAAATTATTCATTACAGACTTGACACTCACCTCAGGTTAGCAAGAGGCTCATTGTCTGATCCCAAGTGTAACAACAGGCTGTAATTTAAACCAGCTTTTATTCGTCAGTGAGAAGTTATTTCAGTGAGAATTTGGAGAAGCCCTGTGCCAACTGTAAGCACTGAACAGTCTTTGCTTGTGAAGACATAGCTTGCTGTCTGGCTGTGCAGTGTGACACCAGATACAGTAAGCAAATGAGAATGGGATCTGCTACCAGTTCAAGCAGTAGGTTTGCAATGGAATTAACCTTTTAAAAATGCAAAGTATTCCTTACAGCAGATGGTAGTGTTTGCATGTACAAATACCTCTTGGAAATCATAATGTAAACCACGTGTTCTGAACCCCCTGAGCTGAACCCTTCATCATCCTGAAAATGAAAACTTGCCCTCTCCCAACTTACACTGGTGGCTGCTGCAGTGGGACCAGCTCCTGCTTGTGCTGCCCTGAAGTGGGCACAAGAAGAGTTAGAGGAAAAACAAGGAGTGTGGAGGGGAGCATAGAAAGAATCCGGGGGGATGTTGGGATGTACTAAAAGGTGGTATTTCTCTGTCACCTACTGCTACGGTCTTAGGCATATGTGTATTAGCTCTAGAGGACAGCTGCAGATAGGCTATGTTAGCTCTCCTCTGCAGTGCAGCTCCTTTATACTTTAAACTGGATTAAATGAATCCCCAAAATGTTTCATGCTACTGTGGGTAGACTGCTTTTGGTCCCAGTGCTATCCAGGGTGACTCTCTGAAGCATGTTACGAGACCTCGTATTCCTCTGGGTTGCACCAGATACAAGCGTTTGCATCTCTTGAGAGCTCAAGTTACTCGTGTTGCCTGGCTTAGTATCCATTCTGCTTTCCTATGCTAACATGTTCACAAGCATTTGTCCACAAAGGCTTAAAGTGCAAACATTCTTAAAAAGAGACAAAGATTGCAGAAGCTGCATCCTTAGGAAGTACACCTGAGGCAAGGTTACAGCAGACCAGATCATCACTAAAGCTGAATTTCCTCAAAAAGTCAATCTTTTCCTCTGCACATTCACATTTTGCCAGGAGCACAAACTGGGGCCATGGTGGAATAGCAAACATTGGGATAATTCTGTCCTGCAGCTCACCCAGATTTGTGGTGCCAAGTTCCTCAGAGCTATAGGGCAGATGTCAGTGGCAGGCAAATTGCTCCCACCTCAGGAGCCATCAGCCTGGCAGCTCTTTCAGAGGTTGTGCTGCTGCTCAGAACCCCTCCTGTTCCCTGTAGAGCCTGTGCAAGGCTTAACCCTTAAGCAACAGAGCTGTGTGCAGTGCTTGCCTGTGACTTAGTTCTCTCTTGCAGTTTATATGTTACGTACTGGTCCTTTGTGGGAAAGGCTTATTTTCAGTTCGTGTCTGCCAACGTATTAGGGCTTGTCTTTGCATACCAGTGATGTGGAAACTGCTCTGCACCCTACACCTATGCAGATAAGAAAGTCTAATCTTGAATTCAGTGCTGTTTCTAGCTTGTGTTAGACAATACCTGAGATAGGAAAGACTTGGGATTGTGCAGTGCATCATCCTCTCCGCTCTGAATAACACATCTGGGCTCACAATGCTCATCTACCCTCCTCCTACCCTCCTCCTGCATCCCCTGTGGGATGACTGCAACACCAGTAACAACGCCAGGCTGCTCCAGGACATCATTGCAGCTGACTTGCTTCACCCTAGGATATATTAGCAAATGTTAATTTTACCTCCCCTGCTATGCCTGATGCACCTGCAGTAGGACAGAGGCTAGGTGGCTTCCTTTGTCTCTTACTTTCTATATCTGGTCTTTACTGAGCATCAGTTTGACCACTGAAACGGCCTCAGGACCAGTTTGTGTGCAACCCAACTGAGGCTGGAGTTAATACCTTGTGTTGCAGCAGGACTATATATGGAGACAGTCATGTGTGAGGTGTGTTGAAGTCCATCACTGAGAGAAAATTGTACGTAGGAGCGAATCGTAGGATCATAGAATAGTTAGGGTTGGAAAGGACCTTAAGATCATCCAGTTCCATGGGGGCAGGGGCATCTCACACTAAACCACATCACCCAGGGCTCTGTCCAATCTGGCCTTGAACGCCGCCAGTGATGGAGCATTCACAACTTCCCTTTGGCAACCCATTCCAGTGCGCCACCACCCTTGCAGTAAAGAACTTCTTCCTTATATCTAACCTAAACTTCCCCAGTGTAAGTTTTAACCCATTCTGAGGTCCACATTTTCTAGCTTTTGAGAGTTTGTCAAGTAAGATCGTTCCCTTGGTCAAGCCAACAGCTCTTTAAGAATATTCTCATGAGGCATTTGAAAAAAAAAACCCTCATTCTACTACTACCTTCTGTCCTTCCCCTCTTTCCTTCTTGAAGTTACCAAAATCAGCAAGAAATGAGAACAGAGAGCTGACACTTTTCAAGACAACATCCTGTTTGCTAGGCTGGGTCAATAAAAAACATTTTGCTACACAGAGGTATAACTTAAAATAAGTCCTGAGGAACTTCAGAGCAGAAAGTTGTAAGGGAAGCAGCATCTAATGAAAGCAAGCCTTGAGAGTGGCAGCCTCCTATAACATACAAAGAAATTCCATCTGTTAACAATATTTGGCAGCTGGTGTAGAACACATTAGGACATTTTAGTTGGGTTTTAAAGAAAGAAATTGATACAGAAAGAGGTAATGATTTTTGATTTTGTTTTTAATAGAGGATCTGTCTGGGGGTTTGTGTTCATATCACAAACATTCACTTGATTACATTTTATGGGATGGACTTTAAATGCCAGTATATACAAGCCAACGTTTCATTATTGGAGTTTGTGTTTATTCACTTGCCATTGTCAGTCTGCTTCCCTTTGACTTCTTGCGCTGCTCTTTGTAGAAGCTGTGATTTATGAATAGGTGGTTTAGATCCTTCACGATAGAGTGTAGAGAAGCGGTTCGATAAAAAGTTATTAAAGCAAAAAATCCATAGTTTCTTGTGCTTTGCCCACCTTCTATAGGAACCTCTAGTAAGAGACTCTTACCCTAAGCAAACAACTGTGTGCATGATACTATAATATAAGCTACCTGCTCAGTCAGAACTCCTGCTGAATGGTGGCTACTGCAGGCAATGACACATTTGCCTAATAGAACTGCAGAAATTCACCCTTCAAGTTATGAAGGTTGCATAGACCAAAAGGAGGGGAAGAGGGGGAGATCTGCCATAAAATGTCCATTTTAAAGTTGGGAAACAAAGACTTCCAGTAGCCTTAAATGGCATTTGGTTTTCAAATATGTGTGCATGCCCCATGCTTACTTTTAAAACAAAGCTCTCAGTCCTGCTAATTGTAAGATGACCAAACCTGACCAGCAGTTTCCAGAGCCCAGCTGGATTTCTGCAGAATCCTGACACTGTTTCAGCCTAAAATAGTGAGTGAAAGGCTGATTTAGATCGTCGCAGGTCAGCCCCACATGAGGATTTTCACCCAGCAGCACTGCTAACTTGCTACAGCTGCACAGCCACATAAAGGAGGGGATGATGTATTGGCCACTCTTGCATATGGCTAGCAAGGAGCAAGAGCTGCTGCTGGCATTGGAAGCTGAAGGAGGCACTCTGCAGGATGAAAAAGAATTTGTGAGGAAGACAGAAGGATTTGTGGTAGAATCTGTTCACCTGCAACACAACAGTACAAGAGATGTGTTACAAAACAATTTTGCTGCTTCTATTTTGTGTTCCTGAATCTCTGAAAAAATGCATCTTTACAAACAAAACCACCCTCTATGTCTTGGGAATAGACGACTTCAGCAAGTGAGGGTCACCTCAATGATTCAAACAGGTACTGAAAGCAATGAGGCACACCACAGCGTGATGCCAGCCGCACCAAACCCGTGATCTGGCACTACCTCACCCCGGGACAAGGAAGCACAGGGCACACTGCTGCTGCCTTCTGTCCTCTTGAACAGAGGAGCTATTGAGACTGCAATCACAGTTGCTCTGTTATCTCTGGCAAACAAAGAATAACAGCTATAATCCTACATCCTCTTGGAGAGCTAAACTACAAGGGTCCATCCTGCCTCAGAGTACACAAAGATACTTTTGCCTCCTGTAGTGCTCTGTGGCCTGCCTAGTGCAGTCCTACGCACCCATCTTCAGCCAGGTGAGAGGCTGGATGCTAGAATGAAGAGCAGGTATGAGCAGAGGAGCCCAATACAGCCACTCAGCTTAACAGGCAATTGTCCAGTGTCAACATTGCTAATGCTGAAGCACCAAGGCTTTGCACCTTGCATACCTCACACTCTTCTGTACCTCAGGAAACACAACACAGTGGTTTGTGCATATTGGATTCACTGAGGGTAGATGCCAGCTTAGATACCTGGCAAGATTCCTCTCCTACTGAAGTAGGAGGATGAAGCAACTAATTTCTACTAAAAATGTAGGTAGTAAGCCCAATAAAACACATTGGCCAGCATGAAGAACAAAGGGAAAAGCAACTTGGAGTAGTGGTCTACATTGCTGGGGTTCTGAATTGTGAAATAACCAATAATCCTGTGCATTTTGTTTCTCAAGACACATTTGATTTTCTCATGAGTTTTCATGGTCAAGTCATTGCAGTTAACATTATCGCTGGAAATCTCAATGCTTGTAAAGCTGATTTTCCGTCTGTAGCTGGTGAGGATGTTAGCAATGTTGACCTCTTCCACATCTTTAGTGAGTTCATTTGAAGGCCCCTAGGAAGCAAGAGTATGCAGTTAGTTTTAGTGTTTGTCTCCTCCTGCAGAGAAGTGCTTTAATCAAAAAGGAGACCATAAGGGTAAAGATAAAACCACAGCTTCATATGTGCTCACCCCAACATTCAGACATGCCTTTCAGCTGCTGCCTATTTTTAGGAGTGTCTGAAGTCCCAGAGATGCCTGTGTTTCCACCACAGTATTTCTAGAGGTATTTTTGAGATCTCTGAACAAGTCTCACTCTATGCCCCTAGGAAGCCCAACATCCATTTCCTACAAGACATCCATCTCTTCATGTCTGTGCAGTAACATAATGGCTGGGGAACTCAGCATCTCAGCATCAAGGTGGGAAACCTCTTTTTCCTCTGGCAGGATTTGGACTCTTGACCACTGAACTGTAATTCATTCTCATAACCCCCCCCCCCCCAAACATTGTGGGACTGATGTTTGGTACTGTCTTCTGGGAAGGGAGGAAGAAGGGT
>JAOEHY010040071.1:0-25086 GCA_025447955.1 Psilopsiagon aurifrons | reverse complement strand
CCCTGCCCATGGCAGGGGGGTTGGAACTGGATGAGCTTAAGGTCCTTTCCAACCCTGACTATTCTATGATTCTGTGATTCTGCCCATCTCTTTTTGTGAGATTCAGATTTGTGAAAGACTTCACATGTTCAGGCCCAGAGAAGGGAAGGGAGCTAGGAGGGGAAATACCTGAGAGCTTTTCTTGCTTTTCTCTTTCACTGATATACCTGTTTCGTGCTGTGTCTTTGAGACGAGGGTATAGTAACGTTCTACCGTGTACTGAGAGAGACGTAACTTTTCTATGCCATGGACAGAATCGTTTCCTCTCAGCCACGTGAAGATGACATCGTTTTCATTATATCCCCCTAAGGAGAACATAAAGACCCATATTACTGTGGTTTAGCCAGGAAAAGCCCAGCTACTGCCCTGCCCTCTCCCCTGAGTGAGAACAGAAACACAATCCAGGCGGGACAAAGACCCTGTTAACTGTGTTGGAGCATGGGTGGAGGTTGGCTGTTCTTTCACTGCTGTACTTTCAATCTGCTGGTTCAGATTTCAACAGGAACACATGCCAGTGGGAATGATGCATAACATGCAAGGCAGCAGAGAACCTATTTCAATTGTTTACATGAGGTATTTGTATTTGAAAGTATTTTAACATATTAAAAGATAACATATTCCTGTCATCCACAGTTTGATTACATGCAGTAGGATAAAGGTACTGCAGTGATAACCCCTCAAATAGTCTCTTCAGTCAGGAGAAGAGAAACACAGTGGTAAAAAAAAGAGGATACAGATCCCCCTGAGCCCCGTACCAACTGGCAGGAGGACGTTTCACTGAATTATCTTTTCAAATGCTTAAAAATACCAGAAGAGGCATTTTCAGGTAGTCAAGAACTTGGAGCTGAGGCTGCTGTGTGGTTCTGAACCAGGCTCAATGCCTGAGTATGCACTGTGCATGAAACTTCCTCATAAAGGCAGCTTTTTCTATGAATCATTTCTCCTATCCCCAAAAGCTGTAACTTACAGAGGGCAAATAAATGCATATGACATTTAGGTGACACTGAATTCCCACCTCAAAATGGGGGGACACACGAGATGAACAATTCAAGCGGTTATCAGTAAACTCCATGTATGCCAGCTAAATAATTGCCTCCAGGAATGTAAGTGATGGCACTATGTGACCTCAGGTTGGACTGAGGAATAAAGCTTGTATGGATGGAGTCACCAGCCTGCCATTCACCTCAAAAAATATCACTTCATTTAGGATCTCGCCAATTGGATTCTTTCATTAAGTGCTCTGCTTTGAGAAGATAAGCAGGGACACTTGGATTCTGATAATAACCTCTTTGTCCTGGTTGAAGGAATCAGATGCAGTTGCAGCTCTGTTTTTATCTAATTGTGTTTTCTTATTAGATTAAATTACCAGAGCTTGAGTGTGATGAACTCCTAAATTAGGTGTCCAGGGTATGAATCCCTGTATAGAATCCTCGGCATGTGACTTTGAAAAGTTTCTAAAGCAGCTTTATGCATTGTGGTTACTCAGGAAAATTTTATAATAAATGATAGATTGTTGTTAATTCATCTGGTGTGTATTCAAATAGCATTATTTCTGGGCACTTGTCCTAATGAAATCTCCAGTGGGCAATGTGCATATAATTTCATTGGAATTATACAGCAACTGAGCATGATGTAGGATACAATCACTTTTCAAACAGGCCCAAACACGTCATGCTTTAGCAGAAGAGGCCAATCATTATTATTGCAGGAGCTATTCTTTGTAATAGAGTTAACTATGGTGAACTAATAGGATTTTAATGTGAAAGTAATATGTGCTTCCCTAGGTGCTTCATGCTGCAGCCCCAGAAGTTAAAATCTTGCCTTTTCACTATTGAGATTTTAGATGTTTCTTTTTGAAGTGGGAGATGGTTGCTTGCTTGTTCTGGAGCTGTATAGATATGGAACAGCAGCACTACTCTTGCTGAGCTCCTAGCTACAAGCCCTGGAGTGTCCCAGGCTGTCCTGAAGTCCTTCCCAGAAAGCTTTCCCGAGAATGAACTTTTAATTTGATGGAGAACTCACTAATTATTCCTTTTTTTTTTTTTTAAGGCTTCCAAGGCTGAGACTCCTCGTGTTGACAAGGGTCCCACTGCCTGTGTTGCTGCAGCAGGCAGTTTTCAGGGAGGAGTACATACCATGTGTTGGGTTTGCCATAGTTTCTGTTCACAAGTTGGAGAGTTTGTTCAACTCACGTTCTGGTAAGAGCCAACCTTCATACACTGTGTTGTTGCAGTGGAGGTCTGGGAGGTGCAAGGATGGCTCCTTGCTGTACTCTGTCCCATGAACTTACCTCACCAGTTAGTTTTGAAGAAGCTGTTTGGGCAAAAGGGACCCAATTTGGAAAATGATCCGTTGGTACTTCATCCTTTCTGTTGAACAAAATTCAACTATCTACACTTTAATATCTTTTTATATAACTTGCAGTGACAGGAATCCTCGAAACTCTGGATTACACCACAGATGAAAAACGATGAAGCAAAGTTGTTTTCTTTCGGACATTAGTATTTGGAGGAATAACAGTCTACTCCAGAAAGCCACTGGGATCAATCCATATACTCAAGTAGTATACTTGCATATGAATAAATGAATGATTCTTCTAGAATGTTATACTTACAGCTTTCTAGCTGCAGTCTGCAGGTCTGTGTGTCCATGGGATATTTTGACAGGTCCATGTTGCAAGCAACAGTTGTAGTGATCCTGTAGGAAAAGAAGGAACTCTGAAAAGTGCAATAAATCCATGTAATGAAATAGCTCTGTTTTTTTATAGCAATCCAGATCACAAAGACTGCTCTGGTTTTAAATGCCCTGTCATTTAGATGATTTTGACCTACGTAATGAGTGGATTGATAGACTCCAGGAGAACCCTCCATAGGATGATGCGTTCTCTGCAGCCCACTGGTGAAAATGTAACCAAAGGAGGAATTTTGCTTTGCTGTGGTGGGAGACTTAGTGTAGATTTACATGTTTTCCAGTGCTAGAGTCTGCATATCTTAATAAGTCTCCACTTGTCACCTTAGGCACAGTCAATGACTGCACACATACTCTGGCTCGCTCGGATGTGGATTGTAAAAGTTACTTTGCGGTTAAGGTAACTGGGACACGGTTACCAAGAGCTGAGAAGAGATAACACTGCATGATTTCTTTACACAATTACAGAACACAACTCTGCAGAACATGTACAAATATGCTTTTTGCTATAAAGAAGAAATCATGGCTACATGCTGTAGGTAAACAGTTTCCCACTGCCTGTTAAACTTTCACTGCTATGGTGTCCTCCCTCTGTCTGACTTGATTGGATTTCTCTAGGGTAACTCCTCAACATGTGAGCTTTGTGAGCAGGCACAGTGCTCAGGACACAGCATGTACCATGGTGGGGAATCCTGAGCCTTGACTGGCATTTCCAGGTGGGCCAAAGAGGGGGTAACAGATCAGAAGAGTATCATCACAGTTGCTTTGTTGATCCCAAGCTCATTAGCAGAGACAGTTGGTACCTGCTCCAACTATGTAATTCTAGAAGTCTATCCTGACCCAGTAGCAGCAGCAAAGCAAAGGTGGCTTTACCTTAAGGCATACAAGATAGTACCATTAGAGAACAATCTTATGAGGCGGTTCCCCATGGTGACATCGTGCAGGAAGGACTTTTTGGACTCCACAATGTAGGTGTCTGGTACCCAGAGCAATTCCACCAGACGAGCATCCAACGTGAAGCTCTTGTTGCCGTGAAAGACTAAGCGGGGGTCTGTCCAGCGCTGCCTCAGATAGATAGTAGCTGTGTAATCCTGGGATTAGAGAGAGAGAAAAACCTGTGAGGATGCATGTCCAGCACATCTGCATGGCGCCTCTGTGTGTGACAAGTGGCAGAGCACAAATTTAACCTATCCCAGCTGAGCTTCAAATGCATGCGGTAAATCTGATTGATGGGGTTTCACCAGTTTTATTTCCTGTATCACATTTCTCACATACTTACACTCTATACTTATATACTTTTTTAACGAACTGTTATTATAACTGATATTTTGATGTCCATTTTGCAGGTAAGAAAATGAATGGGAAGTGCGCACATTCACCAAGTCATTGACATTAATAACCACCTGTTGTCTAGAGTTGGAAGACTGCACACATACTATAAACATGATCATGAAAGACATCAGCACTTTGGAGAACAAAAGGTAAGCAAATGCAATGTGTTATTTCACTGAGGTCTTAACAAACCCAAACAAATAACCCCCCCAAGTTTGTAGCATCTTTTTTAATTGTAGTTTTGTATCTAAGGGCATTAGGATTAACTTGAGGTCAGCCTGACAAAACCTACCTGCAGTGACTGGAGTATTTCTATTGTGCCCCATCATAAAAGAATAACCAGGCTCTAAAGAGAATCCTTTACTGAGCTTTACTACCAGGGCATTGGTGCCCTATTTCACTTCTTTCCTTGTAGACAAAGTAAATGCAGCCAGTAATGCCTTTTATTTTCCAAACATCTTGTCACAGGCAGACTGATACTAGTGATGGTGTTAACAGTATGAAGTCACTATGTTTTACCACAGATAATGCTGCCAGTCTGTGGAGGATGAAACAGTCCAGTTTAATTTGATCTGTAATTTGTAAAATGCTGTGAGAGAAAAGGTCTCAGTAAATACCTGGTATCAACTTTAGCTCTTGCAACTTTTAAAACTTTACTGCCTGTGACAGAGGAAAAACCATGTCAAATAATGCACTGTTACGGCTGTCAGTACAGTGAACTCTAATAGTGACTCAAGTGAAGAGTCTTGGTTGATTTTCAAGCTTTTATTGAGGCACAGAATAAGCCTCTGTAGTGCCTTCTATGCGGCCAGAGCAATTTAGATGGACTAAGCATTTAGATGGACTAAGCATTTAGATGGAGAAGAAAAACTCCAGAACAGGAGCTATTTTAAAAGGCCCTTTACTTAGGTTAGAGGTGTGTGAATCATTGATTCTGCTGGTTCCCCCCATCCCCAAAATGAGTAATATTTCATGTAGTGAATTTGTTTAATTCGTTGGGGGAGAGGATAAGGAAAAAGCCAGCAGTGTTCATGAAACGCTGGCATTAAGTATTGACATTGTTCCTGATTGAACCTTTATGTGAAACTATTTGCTGCATTTACCCAAGTTGACCATAGTTTTGGTGAACCTGAAACGGGAGTTTTCAGCAATCATTGTTTGAAATCCAGCTGTTACCAGAAGTGGAGGGATTCACACTCAGCAGTGCTGGGAAAATCTTTTCTGTATATTGGAAACTGTGCTTTTTCTCCCTTGGGATCACCAGACCTTTGAGCTCAGCCTGTGTCACAGCTCAGAATCTCATTTCTCCTCCCTGGGAAGAAACCCTGTTCATGCCTTCAGTCAGCAGCAGCACATCCAACAGAGGCCTATGCTGCACAGAGGGCTCCTACACAAAGGAAAGGTAAAGGACAAGAAATGTCACACAGGAGTGACTTTCTCAATTTCCAAGGGGCACAGTTTCCAGGAGGTGCTGAGGTTTTGGCCAGGAGGACCTTTGGAGCCATCCGTATTTACTTAGAAGCCCACAATACTTTGTTATTGTCACGGTTTCCAGCCATAAATGAGCCATGTCTTCATCACACCTCTGAAAGTGGTCAACAGACACAGAAAAGCAAGGCAGCTTGAATATGACAGTTTCTAGGCTGAACACACAGGAACATATGACAAATTTATTGGGTGGATACTGCTCTTGTGTCTTATAGAGTAAGATTTCTTTCACTTACCATGTCACTCTCAGATATACTAGAAATACTTGCAATGTCCAGACTCATTGCAATTTGAACAGGTTCTCCTGTGGAGGGAAAGAAAAGCTAAAGCAGAGAGAAGAGTGCAAGGCACAATGAAACCACCCAGGGTTGTGTGCAGCATGGCACCCCTCCAGTGTCACATGCTACCCCTAACTGCAGAAGCCCTTAGAGGCACAGCTCCAAAACAGACTCAAAAATGACATTGTGATCCAAAATGAAGCTGTCACTGTTGGAGAGCTGGAGTCCTGTGTCTGGTGATGGCAGCAGAGAACAAATACCCACCAGCACCAGCTGTGAAGAGCAGCAGTTTCAGAGCACTGAAAGGCCACTTTAGATAAGCATTAGCCACAGGGCAGGCAGCCAGGGCCAGCCTGTCCCTTGTCACCCAGCCACAAAGCCCACACAGCGGCAAGAATGGACAACTGCGCCGTTTGTCACACAAGGCTCTGGAAGACCCCACAACCACGCAGCAATCACATTGCTGCTCAGAGAGGAAGCACAAACAAGCAGAGAAATTCAGTGATTCCCGAGGCCATGCACTGGGTTAAACCCCAGAAACGCCTCTGTCTCTTTTTGGTTCCTGCATTAAGGGTTCTAGTTAAAGCAAATTTTCAGCGCTCAGCGCGAACCTCGGCAATCCCCCGTTCCACCGCTAACGGGGAAAACCCACCACAGGAGGGCAGCTCCTGCCCAGGAATTGACGGCGCTGGGGCGAGCTTTCCACGCCCTGCCGTAGAGCAGGTGGGTTCTGCACAGCACGTAGAGCTATGAGGGCCCAGGGTCTCTGGAGGAGGTCAAACCAGAGTCCTGACTACTGTTGTTTAGCATTTATAGGCACTGGTAGGTGCAGGCTGGTATAGATGCAGTTAACCTGTTATGCAATTCAGAAGCATCTGTATAGTGATGTGACAGGATCTGGAGGCACTTTTCTATCCCACAAGTGATCAGACATTCTAGGCAAAACAAGATGGTAAATTCTGTATTGTCCCCAGTCAGAAAAATCAAAAAGCTCAAAGCTACCAGTAGCAGACGTCTACAGTCTGCTAGTCTGCAGGAACTACAATGGGAAACATCTAAGTCCTGGTGAAAGCACATGGGGGATTTTTTTATCGAGTAGAATTTCATTAATGGGCTCTGACAAAAAAAGTAAAATTGAGTAAAAAAATAAATCATAACTGTTTTTTAAACTTTAATCAATACTTGTCAGGTGCCAAATATTATTCTGAGAATCTCCTTCCTTTGTTACAGCATTTGCCTGGAAAGTGGGAGGCCTGACACCCAAAGTGGAATAGCTTCAGGTAAGCTCCTGTATCGCTGACCGTCCTTCAGGTGCTCCCTACAGTTTTATGAGGGTAACTTTGTGTCTCAGTGTGAAGTAAAATCACGTGTCAGAAGTCAGTATTTCTGGCAAGGAGAATCGCTTTACTCCTCTATTGCCACAATCCACTAAATGCGTACATTCACTAAGTATATCCACCAGATATACGTGAACCAAAATAAAGCAGAAAATCACAAGGGTCAGACTCTAAACAAAAGCATATCCATTTAGAGCTGAATTTAGATACTCCATCAGGTCTTTCACAGAAGTATTGAAGTTTATAAATTCCCTGTTCTTAACCTCATAGATGGGCACATTCTCCTGTCCCACATGTGCATGCACAATCTCTTCAGCACAACACTGGATGCGCAGAGAAGAAGGCAACCCTGGCTACTGGCTGACTTACAAGAAACATGATCTTTTAAACCGGGGCATTCTAAAGAAAGCTGAAAGCACCCACTCCCCTCCACACAAGCCTTGCAGACTGTTCTTCAAATGCTCAAATGTGCAGCGCCAACCTACCACCAAAGTAGGGCCGGAGGTACTTGTTGTATCCCGTGGTGAGGTTCTCAAATCCAGGGAGGGATGCAGGGTCAGACACATGGCCAAGGGAGCATCTCCTGGGGACAAAAATAAGTAGTTACGTGTGGCTGGGCATGCCAGGCACATCTGGTGTGCAGCTGCAGCTGTGTTGCCAGCTTGTGCTCCAACAGGCAAGCAAAATGCATAAAACGTTTATTAAAAGGAAGTCAATCACTGAAATCACAAGCACATGCTCTCATTCCTTGGCTGAAAAGCCGGCATTCTGAAGAGGTGGAAAATGGCAAATTTCCTCAGTTGATAGCTGCAGGTTTGCACACACGGTATCTTAAGGATGTTCTTAAAATGCTCCAGACAAATCAAGCAAGGTCTATATAATAGGTCTTAATAATAATCCACAATCTCCCCCTCCCCTCATGCAGTCTATGTGAGGAAAATGCACTTCTTTTTCCTGCCTGCTTATGATGACCTGAGACAAAAGTTACTGACCAACAGCTCCTCCTCCCTCATCACTGGTCCCATAAAGAAGCTTTCATCCTCATATTAGTGTCTGGCAAAGTCCCTACAGTTACTCTCAGGAGTAAGAACTCCAAGTACACCAGAAGGGGAAAGGTAGAGCATGGAAAACTTCACAAACACCAGCAAAGCTTTGTGGGCTGAAGGGCTGAACCACCCCAGCTGCTGTGCATACAGAGGGTTCAGCTCTCATTGACACTGTCAAAATTCACATTGTGTGGATGGACAATGATGCTATTACCTGGCATTAGGAGGTTGACGGATCTGTACCATCATAGAGGCAGCTGGAGGGTTGGGGGGGGACTGCAAAAGGTAAGTTCTCTGCTGCAGTGTCCCTGTGTGGGCATGTGCTCACTTGGTGAGAGTAAGTGGTTATGAGTTTGCTACTGCATTATGAAGGGCTGAAGGAGGTGGAAGGCAGTGTTCTGTGCCTCTCTGCCTCTCCCCAGCACCTCAGCACCATGAGGCTGCAAGAACTTGGCTGTGTAGTTATTCAAAGCTATAATGATTTGTGTCTTCTGTTCCATTTCAAGTTGGGTTTTTAGTCCTGGGAGCTTTCTGTGAGTTTTAGACCAAAAAGGCCCTTACAGCAGAACGGAACCAGTTTGTGCACAGTATAAGCATAAACCATTGCAGAAATTTAGGACTTATTGTTCCAGGGATGGCAGTAACACAGCTGGGAGCCCTGTGTGAGACACTTCCAGGCCAAACTGCAAGCTGCTGTGGTCCTGAACAGGAAACGGGGATCGCACTGTTAATGTGCCTGCTGTGTTTTGGGGACCTATGCAGGTTGCTCTCTTCTACACCAAATCCATTACAGCACTCAGGTGTCTTTGGATGGGTTGGATAATTGGAATCATAGTTTGCTTTTGACCCACATTATTTACATGAAATCTAATTCAGCTGTTCCTTGTAGAACAAAACAAACACTTGGCTTACCTTTGGGTTGGAAGGAAAAGACACAGACTGAAGAAGCAAAAATGTCTGCAGAACATTTCCAGAGATTATTTCTGTATTTGCTGGGCTTCTCTGTGAAGCTGAAAGGAAAGGCAAAGTTTAGTGATTTAAGGAAAACTATTTTAAGGGAAGGGAACAGGGAAAAGAAGCCCTGCAGAGCCAGCATCACATCCGATATAATGTTTGACATTCCCTAGACAGTGGCTCCTGCCCTCTTTTCTAGCCTGTGTCATTGCTGCCTTAATGCTTTCCACATGAAAGACACTAGCGACATCTCCAGGCCTGGAGCCCCTGACAAGGTCACCACACTTTTGTGGCAGCTTTTCTTCTTTGTTCATGGGATGGTGGTTAACTGATGTTGTGGATGGGAAGGGACTTGTTAAAGGGAAAATGGTTCAGCTAGTTCCCAGAGGCCATTAGACTCTAAAGCCAAGTGAGGTCCTGCCCACAAATGACAGCTTCAGCATCTTTCAGTCCAGGGCTCTACTAATCTGCACAGAAATGATGTAGCCCTGCACCCCATTAGCTTGTAGCTGGGATAAACCATGCTATGAGCAGTGACGTTGGCAAGGCACTTGGCACGCAGAACAGGATGAAATCATTCCACTTAAAATAGGTTTTGGTGACTTTTCTGGGAGTGGAACCAAATCTTGGCTTCTGGCCCAAGACTGCAGGGGCTTATGCTGACCCTAGAGCAGGCACCATGGCAGCTTTGCTGTGCACTACTCTGCAGTGCAGCTCCCTGCCTGGAATGCTGCAGCGGACGCACCCGTTTTCCTGAGCATCCAGAAAGCCTTCTGCCACACTGCCAGTGTGTGTTGCCGCAGGATGGGATGGGGAGTATGACACTGCCATAGCTGCCAAGGGGAGATGGCTACTCAGCCATCACTAGTTTGAGCTGCAAACACGATACTGCTGCCCTGCCCCACTACACTGTTGGAAGTGTAGCCTGTGTGTCAAAGAGTTTTCCTGCAAATACGGGCAAGGCAACATCATCCTTGGATAGATATGAGTCTTCTTTTTTATGCTGTTACAATTGGGAATGACTGCAAGTCTTTGGTCCCTGTACCATGGCACCACTGAGAGTAAGATCTCAGCTTCAGATTCAGAGCCTTTTCCATCACACACAGTGGTTAGAACCTCCACTTCAAACCTGGCTGTTCCACAGCAACCCAAAAAGCAGGAATGTTCTGCTCGGGTTAATTTTTTCCTGGCAGCTCACTGCAGTCCTGAGGACACTCTGCCTTCTCCACTAGTTGTATGGCCCTGGTGCTGTGCCATGGGGCAGCAGAGCTTCAGGCCAGAACATCTTTGACCATATAGAGCCAGTAAAAGCATCTGAACATTCAAGCATCACAAATTCAGGGAATCCCACTGGAGAAAGGCTATTGTTCAAAACCAAATGCACTCCAATACATGTCCAACATCAGAATTTCTCATAAGGCTTTGCACTTCTAGTCCTTCCTCTGAATATGATGTTCAGATATTTCCACTGCTGAGCGTTCCTCACTATAATGCAATGATGCAGGGATAGAGAGGGGATGGATCATCTGCTTGCCCACAGCAATGTCAGACCACAATTCTGATGGGAAAGAAGAAGGATTAGTCCAGGTAGTTTAAAGACGAACTTAGAGGAAACAAAGATGATTTTACAAATTGGCATTTAGTTTGAGTATGAGGATTCATGAACAGCTGAGGAAGCCCTGTTTTGCACAGGGTCTGAGGTCGCTAGAATCATGGTGTATAAGTCTTATTCTACCTGATCCTAGTTACTAAGCCCTTCTTTTGGAAAAATAAAAGCAAGCCAAATTCTGTTTATTCTGACTAGTGGATGGAGACCTTGAGTACTAAAAAGCCCTGCTGTGGGACCCTGTTGCCTTGTCAGGTAACTGAAAACCACACAGCAGCATGTGCTACCAGTATCTGGTGAAGACAGTTGAAACAAACCACCTCAGGTAAATGCATTGCTGCTGCCACGGACAGTGAGCTGCACGGCCTCCATTTCTCCCTGACTCTGCTAGAATTCTTAGCAAAAGAAGGAAAATCTCATTTTCCTCCTTCAGAGGATGGCTGTGAAGATAATGAATACATCAAAGACTGTGAAACAGTGACAGGGGATCTGTAAGTAACCAAGAGAGCTAGAAACAAGGCATACCAAAGCACTCATGGGCAAGAAAAGGGGATATCAGTGTGCAGAGATGAAGATATCCACAGCATCCTTTTACTATGCAGTGTATCAGTTAATACAGTTCTGCTTTTAGAGTGCAGGAGTTTCTTCCAGAGGTTACCAGTTCTGTTACACAGCACACTGGGAAGAAATGGTTACAAGATTGTGTGATTATGTTTCTTCATCCAGATTTTAGTTTACTTTCATAGAAACAAAATAAAAAACTTAAGCACTGTTTAATCTGGACATTTTCTGTGGTCATGGAAACATGGCACAGACAATGCCAGCACAGCAGTGGTCATGAAGGCAGTTCCAGTACAACTAGGGGAGAGACTGCATCCAGTGCCAAAGTCACATAAAACTCATCCATTATGTAGACTCAGAGAGAATGAAAACCGGGAGCATACAATGGCTCAGCTGCTCAGCTCTGTGCTCTCCCTGCTGGCAGTGAAAGTTATACAAAGATACAAGTGTTATGATAAAATAGCTCCAACTAGAGTTCTCTGTGGAAGCCTATGTCCACTTCCAGAGGATTTAATGAAATCACATTTGTTTACACCAACCAACAGCAGCATGTCTCCTGCTACAGCTCACTCTGTGATTCCTTAATTCTGCTTTATTCCTCTGCCTCTGAAGGGGTGGTAAGAGTGAAACACAAAAGGTGGAAAAATCCCTGGCAGCTTCAGTTCTGTTTATAGGCTACAGGGCATAGGGTGGGAGAGATGTACACTGTCACTGATGGGGCCTGGAGTGGTACCCATGTAACCCAGAGTGACAGCCTCCTTCCCCTGAGCAGTTACTACTGAGAGGGAAGCAGCAGAACCTCTGCAGTCCTGCCTTACCTCACACTTCCCACCTGGAAGCATTGTCTGTGTCTCACAGCACAGAGCGGAGGATTAGCATATGCTCCAGTTTTCTACCTGCTGATGAGATCCCAATGACATGCAATGGGAGCATTTCTGAAGGTCTGAAAAGCCACCCACAAAACCCAACCGACCAACCTGTTTACTAAGCTTACAAGAATAATTCACCATGTCAAATTCAACTAGAGCCAAATTGCTACAACTGCAGAACATGCAACGCAGGCACACCTGCATCTCAGAATAAAACCCGGCCAGGGAAGAGAGAGAAAACAAAACACATGCCAAAACAAAACCAGATTGCATTTCATTTGCCAGTTTAGGTGCTGCCTCTATTTAGTACACGAAGTAAAGATTTCCATGATGAACTCAGGCAGAATTTGTCATTCCCCCTGAAAGCTATGCAGGAATCCCTCCAAGGCTGCCTGTGCTGTGGGCAGGGGTGGCTCAGCCCTTGTCCCACATGCCTGGTCCTCATGCCGATCTTGGCACAGAAGCATCAGCCTGCCTGGACTACACACAGGTACAACTGTATCTCAGAATTCCAGCAGCCATTTCACTGCGGTGTTTTCACAAGGGCTCTGATTCCCAGGATGAGGTTTGATGGACGTCACAAAGGATGAGGATGCTCATTTTCATCTCAGACACAGTGCAGTGGGGGTTGTTTGGCTTTGCCCTGACTTGGCTCTGCAACTGGAGCAGCACAGCCCTGGTAGCAGTTTCCTCCATCCAGGTCCAGCTGTGTTGCACAGTGTCAACACAACCAGCATACAGGAATGGTGCTACAGAGAGAGCAGAGGCAGAGACTTCCCCTTTCGCTCCCTGCATTCACTCTGTGGAATAACTTTCCAGGAGGAAGCATCACTATAGCAGCACCAGGAGTTTCCAGCTTCACAACAACCTCAAGGCTGCACTGTTCTGTGCTGAGCTCTCTTTGGCCACTGAGATGAAAGCAATAGCTGCCAAATACAACTACAAAACAACGAGAGGCAAAACCCGTTGTACACCCAGGACCAGACTTCGCTGGCTTTGCCAAAATGTCACTTCAAGGTCAACATCTTTATCTAGAAGAGGTCTGCAGTGATTTAAGACAGATAAAATCTGCCTTTCCTTTTTTTTAATGTTTCTTTTTCCCCCACCCAGCTGGGACTGTGAGCAATGAACGATGACTGTGTGGAGATGTGTGGACAGGGGATGTTGTAAGGACCAGGACAGGGCATGACAGCTCTGTGAGAGTCAGGTATTTGATGATTTATTATGACAGCTCTTCCCATTTGAACTTACTGAGCAAACAACTTACTGATTCCAATCCAAGTCAGAAGTAACTTTAAGAAACGAGAAGGTTTAGATAAATTTAAGTCAGTTCTTATGTAAGAATATTAAATCCATGCCTAAGTAATGCATTTATGTTTCTCACAATGTAAACTCTCATTCTTCAAGCTGCTTATGGAAAAGTACCTTATGCTCACTTCTGCCACCTAACAGCCCACAGGTCTGCCTGCAGCTCACAGACCCCAGTTCTTGAAAACCACAAAGCAAGTCTTAAATTACATCAAAATGAAGGTTTATGAGATTTACTTACGTGAAATAGATTCTTTCCCTAAAATGTCAAGTTTGGCTTCTGTTCAGTCAACTCATTTACTGTGATTGAGCAAATGCAATGTACATAAAAATCCATGAACAATTACAATTTTACACAGAAAGGTGCTCCGGGAGTTCTTTCTCGCCTGCAGTAGATACCTGGAGTCCAGCTCCAATCCGCACTTGCCTGCAGTTGTCAGTCTCCTGTGGCAGTGGATGGCTGAGTTCACAGCTCCCTGCTTGGGCACATTGGGCACTTACTCCAGGTTCACTCAGCAAACCTGCCCCTTGCTGCAGGCACGGCTCCAGGTTGCGTGCAACGGGTTCACCTTCCGTCCCCTCACAGGCACACAGGCACAAGCCCCGCAGTGCTGCTTTCTATGATTTCACCCTATATATATGGTCCCTCCCACCTTGGCAGCTCCACTTGCCGAGGCTCCTCCATTGTGTATGTGCAGGTATTTGATGTGAGACATAATTATTCTTGTTCCTATCAGCTGAGACAAGCATGAGCAAGATTAACTCCCTTGCAGGACACAAAACAATAGAATCACAGAATGGAAAAGTTTGGAAAAGCTCTGTAAGATCATCGAGTTCAACCGTTAACCCAGCAGTAATCTGCCACGAAACCATATCCTTCAGTGCCCCTCCTACACGTCTTTCAAATACCTCCAGGAATGGCGACTGCACCGCTGCCCTGGGCAGCCTGTTCAGTGCTTGACAATCCTTCCAGTGAAGGTGTTTGTCCTAGTACGGTGTATCCCAAGTACCTTCTGAACTGTACCCGCAATAAGGACGATAATGACTGTAAGTACCTATTACATTAATGGTAAATAAAGCAAAAGTAGTTTTACTGAGTGAGGAGCTTCCTCGAGTGCTCTGCTCAGTTCTGGGCATGCTAGAGGAGGAAAGGGGAAATGAAAGGTAATTATTACGGAAAGATTCTTACATGAGCAGATTTTGGAAAGAACAAGTGAGTCATTTAGACTTAGAGGAGCACAAAGATAGAGGAATACACAGAGGAAATACACCAGACATCCGATTATCACCAGACCAAGGGCAGGGTCCATGCACCAAAAGGCTGCCTCGGACACACAGCCACAAAATCCACAGGTGACAAGCACATGTAAAAGCAGCAGCCTGCATATGCTCTGGGCAATTCTGGATTGCTTTCATCTGTCATGGCCATGACAAAGGGAACCAGTTTCCCCGTTGCACTGTGCTGGCCAGTCTCCACTGTTGTTTCGGTACTGTCTCCCGCAGGGTACATTGCTGATGGACTCTTGGGGCTGGTAAGAAATCAATGTGATTAAGGGGAGCAATTGCTGCATGGCCTGGCCCTCCCCTGCAGGGCAAGAGCAGGAGGGACATGCTGAACTCCCCGAGGAGCAGAGGGGTCACAGCATCACCTGGTTTTGTTTCCATTCTTGCTAAGCATCTGCCTCCTCCCAGCAGCTGGGTGCTGCGGTGTGCCAGCCCCAGCACTCAGTGCGCCGAGAGAGGATGGATGGAGCTGCCAGGAGCACTAGCTGAGGGCTTGACAGCACCCTGACAAATGAGCCTGTGAGGAAAAGGATCAGATGGGGCCCCAAGGAGCACAGCTCAGACGTAATCATTCATCCCACACACAGATCAGTCTGAATTCTATTGGGCAGTGAAACATTCCCCACCGCAGCATGTTTTAGGGGAAAACCAGCCACGTAATGACCTGAATGCCTCCACGGCCCACTTCTCCCCAGCACATTCATTTTGCTCTTGCGGGCAGCACAGTCAAAGTCACAGCAGCTGTGAGTCCCTCCACACCAGCATTCAGTTTTCCTTAATAAATACTCAATATCCACAATAAAGCCACAGACACAAAGTACCAGCACTTGAGTTCTGGCAGAATTTAGCTTTTAGAAGATAAATGCTTTTATCTGTTGCATCAAAAGGAATAATTTATACAGGGAATAAATAAAACCTCATCCCCAAAGTGAGTGAAATCACCACAACAGTTTAGTATGAACACTTATCTGTCTTTGTATCACTTCCAAAGTGGTGGCAGCACTTTGGCACACAGGGTTAACTGCTGAAGTGCCTGCCGGGCTGGCCCCATGTGCCCTGTACCAGCACAGTCACCACTGGACAGTGATTAGATACAAATGCAGCACAGAAGAAGTGACTGACCTACCCACAGCAGCTGCCGCAAAGAAAACAGGATTTAACCCAGGCACCCCATGTGCATGTCCCAGGAGCGGAGCTGTGACCAACACAGAGCCACGCTCAGCCGCTCCAGTTTTGCGTCTAATGCTTCCCACCACATAGGTGCCTCTGTGTGCTGTAACAGAACTTCAAAGCTATTGTGCCCTGAACAGCACACCTGGGGTGACAGACTGGGAAGAGCCTCGGTATCCATTCAGGTTTGTCAGCTCCTGCCAGCGGCTTGGCAGCAGCTTTGCACCATGTGCTCACCTTGTCCCTCCCCAGGCCACCGCACTACTATGGGTCAGTACACCCAAGCCTGGGCTCGGAGGGTCTGCCCGTGTCCCAGCAAACTGCCTGGCCTCAGTGGTCCCCTCATCCCCCCCTGGACAGGCTTTACCTAAAAGCACTCAATCTGGCTTCACTTTTATGTTCCTTTCTTTCTAAAGGCTGTTCAGCCCTGTGTTTGTTACTGCAATGTACAATTTAATATAGCATTGAAACAAGCAAGAATCGTGTTTTTATACGGAGATTTCCTCATCTTTTCAAGTCACTCAGGAAACAGCGCAGATATTCCCTGTTTCTAAAACAGAGAAATTAAGGTACTCGGAGGTCACACCATTTGTATCTCAGCTGTTACCAGTAACAGCAGAGTACCCGCGAGGTACTCCTGCAGAAGACGTGCCAACACCTCCTGCTCAGGCTACTGCCCAGTTTGACATCTCCCCAGGAAACCCCAAGGAGCAGCACCACTGCCATTCCAGGAAGGCATTGCCCAGGCCCGTGGGAGCAGCTCCCATCCTGTACAGTTGCACTGTGTCATTTCCCTCCTGGTTCCAGGCATACCCATTTACCCAGTCCCTGTGCCCCTCTCCCAGCTAAAGCAGCAACGCAGCCTCTGGCAGGCGCTGCTCTGCGCAGCACCACCTTTATTTAAGGCAATCCTTCATTTGAAGGATCATCCATAACTGCTAACGCACTCCCTAAAAGACACAGATCAATTGACAGAGTATTATAACGCCTTAAAATATTAATGCCCTATCAAGGAGACAATTTCTCTGGGCCTAGGGACTCTTCCATTATTAGAAATTATGCCCCAGCTCTAAATAAATTAACTCAATAAATGTCTTACCATGAATACAAATTCCTGCTTAGGGCTTGCAAATAAAATGATTTAGAGCTCTTCTGTGAGGAAAGATGAGGTGTTTAAACTTGCAGAAGAGGCAGGGCTACCATATTCATTAGTCTTTTTTTTTAAATGGACTTGTGATTCTGAACTGAAGGCATCCCTTCAGGAAGGGAGGGGGAAATCCTTGGGAAAGGAAGCAGTTGCATTGTCTGACACTGGGCTGCACAGCTGCATTCTGCCAATGCACAGATCTCTGCCCAACTCCAGGGGCCGAGACCCCACATGGGGTTGGGGCTGCCCAGCAGCACCCTGCGGGGTGCCAGGAGCAGCAGAGGGCTGGAGCTGCATCTGCCTGCTCCGAGCATGTGACAGCAGCGACACAGCCAGCACCTCGCAGACTTCCCCTGCAGCCCCAAGGCTGGCAGGAGCCCACCAGCCACTGCCCCAAGCATGGATTTGGCCACAGGAGCTCTGTGACTGGCTTCCTGTGGCTGTGCCCATGTGCTGCCAGCACTGGGGCCTCGGGGACCCCCACCAGCGGTGCAGTAGCTGCTGCCCTGGGTGCCAAACCTACTCTGCCAGGAAACGCGCTGCGGTGCTGCCCGCACTGGGGGGATGCTGTGAGCTGCTCACCAAGCACAGGGAGCAGCCTTTCAGACCTGAGAAACTGCCTTTGTGCTGCAGCCGGCTCAGCCACTGCTCACTCAGGGTGAGGGGATACGAGCAGTGTAAGGAGGGCAGCCTTTTCTGTAATATGCCTTTAGCGTGGGGAGCAGACACCAGGCCAGGCTGTTCTCTACCTGTCCCCAGGTCACCCGAGCTTCAGCCATGGCCATACTGCCACACTGCGACCTGGTTCATCAGGTGGGAGCCTTTCAGTTCGCAACCCTGCTGTCTTCGACTTACAAAGCACAAAATACCCTGCACTTCACAGGAAGGCCTTGCTAAAGCTCCACACTTCACAGGTGTAATTCCCACAAATGGGAAGCACACACGAGCCCATTCACAACCCCAGCACCCTGTCAAAGCATTTGCCCTCTTCATAGCGATGAATTTGCTGTAGCACCGTGAAAGCCCCCCCAACACATTTCATTATCTCTGAGCTGGCAAGGTGAATCCAGGGCAAAAGCAGAGCAATACCTTGGCTGTTCGTTGTCTCACACCATCTGCATTTTTGCCTACAGTGTTTTGGAGAAGTTACACATACAGACACGGCCCTTCCTGTGCACCACAGTGCTGCTACCAACACATCATGTGTGGCTGAATCAGAAAGGTTTGTAAAAGAGACCATTGACTCAACTCTTCTGCCTCAGAGGGAGAAATTCCATCAAAAGCCACCCACAGAGACACTTCAACTCAGGGAATAGTACAAGCAGCTCAGGGAGATGGCCTTGGCAGCAGCCTTCTCCCCTGTGTTGCACTGCCTTTGCATGTGTACCTGATGCATTCCCATCAGGGAGCCGCTGGGGCAGGAATGCCTGCTTGTCTGCTGCACTTCTAACTACAGCATCTGACTTTGAGGGCTGGGCTAAATGTAACCCCAGCTTGCCCAAGTGAGGCGTTGATGGAAGGGAGGGTGAACCCCGCATCCCCAGGACTCCACATTCACTGCTGTGCCTGCACTACCACGGGGCATTCGGGTAGCCACCGGCACCTTTGGCACCACTTCCCAGCCGGTGCTGCACAGTCAGGAGCATCCCCCTGCCACCGCTTCACCACAGGTCTCTCATTTCCCAGTTGCTCATAGTCAGTGAAGCAGCTCCGGCTTTGGGCCTCCCCTCCATGCCCCCACTGCCACCTCCCTCCCATCCCTGGTACCTGGCTGTGGCTTCCTGCTCCGCCTGCAGCTGGTGCCCAGGCCCTGCGCTGCCGCCGGCTGCGATGCTCCCTGTGATGGGCAATTCCTTGGGAAGTTATTCCTAAACAGGCTGATGTACGTGCTGGAAAGGACCAAGGAAGGGAAGAATAAGTTATCAGCTCTGCTCTGGCATTACAGCATGCTTCCTGCCTTGGTTCTGCCTCCCAAAAGCAGAATTGCTGGGCTAGAAAACACAAAGAAATCAATCAGCTCATGGCACATTTATTTTCTGTGGCTCTGCACTGGGCTCCAATGGAACAGCAGCAACACCCACTCGAGCTACAGAGAGAGGTAAAGACAGGGCTCTTGCCAAAGAGTACCTGCAGAAAGGAGGGGCAGCTCAGCACACAGGCAGGGCAATGTGGACTCCAGCTACAGCAGTGATGTGGAGCCGAACATCATCACAGCAGCCGTACTTCTGCCCCGTCTCAGCATTTAAGGCTACTGTTAAGCCAGAGCCATTGCATAACTTATCTAAAATAAACACCTGGAAGACAGGACAAAAAGAGGGGCAGAAACCTGCTATTGTGAGGAAAGAAATGCCATTTCGTCCTGCAGACTCATGACAGCAAACTCTGTGACTTGACAACCATGTCTACAGCAACAAAGAAAACAAACCCGTAGTTACCAGTGCAGCGCTTTCAGGTGAAGCGAGGAAGGAAACAGCAGCCTCCAACCAGGCTCGGGCTGCACAGGAAGCACTTTGTGGTTGTGCCTTCCCACCCAGGGCCTGGTCTCTGGCCGTTGCCCCAGCCCCAGCTGCAGCGCAGGTCACCAATGGCCAAGGGTTTGAGGCCTTTTGCCCAGAACATGTAAATCCCAGCACGGAGCCTTCCTTTCCCTTCACCGTGTGCCTGGTGTGAGCAGGGCAGAGCAACCCCGTCAGCCCCTGCTGCTGCCCTGCATCACCTCTGCTCTCCTGCGTCCTCCTGCACCACCAAAGGGATGTTGACATGGAAGGTCCCTAGCTCAGCTCAGACAAACAGCAGCTGAATTAAAGAGAGCAGACGAGCACCTCACTTGGAGCCCCTGCCCTGTTACACGTCGAGCCCCATTTTCTGCTTCTGGCTGAAGCAAAATCAGGTGGAAAAATCACCGTGAGATTCATAAGGGTTTATCTTTACATTTAGCTTATAAACTAACAGTAGTGGTAACCCTGCTACCAGAAAGACAGCTCTCATTACCTAACAAGGTTGTTGCTTAGTCGTCTGAAAATGCCTCGTGAAGAGCCAGTGCAGTACAGAAACATAGTTTGGGTTAAAAATAGCCCCAACTGTTGTCAGAGGGGATTAGGCAATGTTTTTTTCATCTACCAGGAAAACAGAGCAGTGTGGACAAAGCCAAAGGTGCTGCTCTGTGAATGAGGAAATGCGGTTTTGTCTATTTCACTGCAGCCCGAGGTGAAACATTAACTTAGCCTTGAATTATGATGGGATGTGAAATAGCCTGAACAAAACCATTGCTGGGCTGTCTTTACAGGGCATGAACTCTGACATGTTCAGAACTGAGCTGGAATGGCATCACAGCGCTCAACTTTATTTTACTGAAGTATTCACTGAAACGTTTACCTTTGGAGCAGATTATAATGAGCACTGTGAGAGTAAGGAGAAGGAAATTCTGTATGATGGAGGTTTCCCAAAGAACTATGGAAATATTTTAATGGGACAAAAAGAAGGAATTGCAGATTCACCCTCAGTTTTGCTTTTTAAAAAATAAAGAAAAGGTCTCACAAGCTTTTACATAGTTCAGTAGATGCTACCTGCAGAGCACCCTGCCCCTTCTGTGTGTGACCGAGCTTCCCACAGGCTCTGGGTTGGAGCCAGATCCATCCTCCTTATGTATTTGGGATAAGCAGGTTTCAGGCTACCCATCTGTGGGTCATTCTTGATCTTTCAGATATGTCAGGAACATCTACCTGTCCACCAGGGAATGCACACACCAAACCAAAGGGGAAATCGCAAACAGGAGGAAGCAATCTGACATTTCACTCGTGGTTATTTACAGCTGATGTTGGATACAGTACAAAATACCTCCAGCACCAGCACAAATAAAATGATGAGTTTCTGTTGCCAAAAATTGGTGAAACACTTGTGAGCTGATGGAGAACATGACCTTTGGAATGACACTGATCACTGTCTGACAGAAAACGTCTGCTGTCCTTAAAGGCCCTACTGCCTATTTGGTGCTAAATCTATGGAATGTCAGGTCACCACCCACCCCTGAAGGAGCTGTGCGGCATCTGGAAAAGCACTCATCCATATGTCCCCAGTTGGCACCCAGGTGACCAGGCAGAACCCCAGGACAATCACCGAAGCGAATTTGCTCATGTTAGAGCCATGTATCTGCTGCCAGTGAATGCATGCACTACATCAGAACAGAGATAGCCAAGAGAAGTGACAAAACTGACACTGTCACTCACACACACTGTTACAGCTTACTTCTGTTGCCACATTAAAGTGGTTACCACTCATAATAAAAGTGGCTAATAAGAGATGCTACACCACCACCCTGACTGCTCTGTGCAGCTTTATTTCAGCCTGGCAAGCTGGGTGAATTGTAGCCATCATTCAGAGCTGCTGGGCTGCACCATGTGGCACGAAGGATTAAAATTAATAGCTCCTTTGGGAATGCTGCACACTCTTCCTTGGGATGTCCCACAAAGCACACTCTTGAGATAGACACTTGATGACACTCACATTTGGAAGGGAAAATCTCACTCTAATGAAGAGAAATACATGGGCACTCACCAGCACCTATTTTCTAACTGCTCTTCATTAACATTCTCTGACCAAACCCTACTAAACAACATGTCCTTTTGTTCCTGCTTTGCCAGTCAGGCAACTGATGTCCTCTGTATTTGTCAGGAGGCAACGCCAGCACTGCTCTAAAAGAGCAAATCATTTTCACTATAGATTTCTAATTGCTTTGATGCTCACACGCCCCTGCCTAAAGGGAAAAGGCGCTTCCCAAATCTTGGGCAATTCAGAGTGAATGGTGTGTGGGCCAAACAAGGAGAATCATTATTTCTCCTCTGCAAACACCTCCTGTGCTGGAGCCACCACACAGCAGCCCGGGAGCTCCTGCATGGGCCTTGACACAAGGACTGGCCTTGTGCTCCACAAGCACAGTGCCAGCCTGGCTCCTTCTGGCCAGCTCAGTTCGCCATAGCTTCACTGAGGACCCTTTGGAATGTGTTTCAGGATGTGAGACTTCCTCAGGGACCTGGCAGAGGGCACAGTGCATTTATGACAAATAAAAGAAGAGCACATAGAAAGGAAATTGTGAAACTCATGGTCTGATTCTTGGGTTAGACAAGTCCCCTACAACTTCCCAGTAAATGATTCATAATTTCTTCTTATACTGGTTTGCTTTCTCTTCTCAGATCCACCCTCATCCATTGTTCCAAGAGCCAAAATTCATTTTCATAACTCCCTAAGAGCCCCTCTCCATGTCAAGGGCATCACTGCATCAGGAAGTCTCTCTTCCTTCACCTGACTACTGAACACCAGCAATATCCCAGAATATCCCGGAACACTGGCCGACTCGTCTGCAGGTACCAGATGCCTGCTCCTGTAAACTCAATGTGCGCAGCACAAGTAAAGAGGCCTCTGAAGACTACTTTATTTTAGTGAATCACATTCTGCTGTTAAGAAAACCACCCTGTACTGGGAAATTCAGACTCTGCTGATGTTTTTTGGGCAGTTTTGGTGATTATAAAATCTATTATGTCACCACAATAATGACAATATAGCCCAGCTATATATGATATTTAGCCCAGCTCCACACAGGGAGTGGGGGAGCACCCAGTGGTGCCTCGAGCCATGGGATGGGTACAGCCTAAATATTCTCCACGGAAGTCTCATGCCTTTGCTTTATTTTGTGCCAATACCTAACTGTGTGAGCACCAGCTGGCTTCTTCCATGTGCGGTGGGTGGAAGCTCTGGGTTTGGGAGAGCTGGAGTATTGCCTCTCATTAAAAACAAGGAAGAGACCCGCACACTCAGGTGCCCATCTATCAGTGCACTACAAACACCCCAAGAATAAAACCGTAGGAGACCAGCCAAACAACATCTACTGCTCCCCTCTTCACCAAGTGCTGAAAAAAGCCAAAGGAGAAAAATCCCAGCACAGGGAACAGGTTTGACCTGCTCTGTCACATGTTTGTGTTGTCCCTGCTGTCTAGCACAGACCCAGGCAGGGTTTTGTCTGTCTCTTCATGATTCCATGAGGCCATGGGGCACCTCCAGCCCCTTCCTCAGGGAGCTGTAGCCAACTGCCATTAGCTTTCTCCTAAACTCCACAAGGCAACTTCTTACTCCATGGACTTGCGTTGGAGAGAAGGAATAGCTAATGCACAAGGACTCATCTGCTGTGTGAAAGACTGGCTTCATTCCAGCTCTGCCAAAATTGCCTCCTCAATCATATGGCTTCTGTGAGCTCCTGCACAAATGGGGGCACAAAGCAGCACCTCCCGGCCTCACTGGGGCTCTGGAGATACTCATAGGAGATGGCAAGGTGTTCAGATACTCTCAAGACAGAGGTCATGCAAGTGTTACAAACACGGTACCAAAGCCCTAGTGAAGCTACAGTAAAGGATCAGTACATCTCTATTTCTTTATTGAAGTCTTGAACATGGCTTTTACTGTATCTAAAATTACCTGCAGGTCTGTGCAGTGCCACACCAATTTCTTCAGTGATCTTCTCTGGCCGTGCTGAGCAGGGCTTTTTTTGAGCCCTGGAATATCCTCTCCCCAGGCTGTAATGAGATTTGTTCCAAATGGGGATTCAGGATGTTCTCAGAAAAGTGAATTTTCAAGTTGTTAAGTTCTGCTTTTGCACTTTGCAGCTGCCACTGTCTTTTCCTGGGTTGTATTTACGGCATGTATTAAATATGCATTGCTTCAATAAGATATTAAATAGTCTTAAATATTCTGATAATTTTATTTCATTCATAACAATTACTGCAAGGTCTGGCTCTGACTGAAATCTCTCACCTTTCCAGTTCCAAGTGTCTCCTGTTTGCCTGTATCCAGCTACTTCATTTAAATAAGAAATGAAAATGATCTAGAAAAATGTTCAAGAAATAGAATCATAGAATAGTCAGAGTTGGAAAGGACCTTAAGCTCATCCAGTTCCAACCCCTCTGCCATGGGCAGGGACACCTCACACTAAACCATGCCACCCAAGGCTATGTCCAACCTGGCCTTGAACACCACCAGGGATGGCGCATTCACAACTTCCCTGGGCAACCCATTCCAGTGCCTCAGCACCCTCACAGTAAAGAACTTCCTCCTATATCCAATCTAAACTTCCTCTGTTTAAGTTCGAACACATTCTCCCTTGTCCTCTCATTACAATCTCTAACGAAGGCTCCCACCCCAGCATCCCTATAGGCCCCCTTCAAATAACTTGGTTGTAGCAGATGCCCTTAAAGATTTTAGCATTACAATATCGTAGCTTAGCTGAAAATACAACAAACTCAAGACAAACTTCTCATAAACCTTAAAAACCCTGACATAAAAATTGGGAAAGTATAGAGTGGTTTTGCAGCTCACTTTGTCATGAAAATGCAGATTTTTCCGGAGACTTTTACTAACAATCACAGAACAGAGAGGTCACCCACTAAAATGAATGTTAGTTTTCTCACACACAATGGTTGGTAGAATAAAGGGAAATGGTTTTCCACAACAGCCCATGCTGTGTGAAGCCTCTTGTGCTGCTTCATATTCTAAGTTCTTTAAAGTCTAGGATGTCTGTTCAGAAAGAAAACACAGTGCTGACTTTGTTCTCCTCCTGTACTTGCACTGTTGTATACTTTCAGTTTACATTGATGAGTAAATCAATATGATAACTAGAACAAAAAGGTTGAACAAGTTTCGATGAAAATGTCGATGAAGTCAATCTAAGCCTAAGACTGTAAAAAAATCAGATTGATTTGATTTTTTTTTTTAAATCAACACTTTCCAATAACTTTCTATGCTGGAAAATTCTGGATCACCACTAACTTTTCACAGACAGTTTAACAAAAGAGAGATGACTGTGTGGCCCTTCTGCTTCCATCCTTTACAACATCAGCGTACCTGCTCCTCAGATCTCCCTGCACATATAAAGGCTAAATAACTCCTCTGAAAACAAAGAGTGGCAACATGGCTCTACCATTCCCACTCTCCTT
>JAOEHY010040070.1:0-11316 GCA_025447955.1 Psilopsiagon aurifrons | reverse complement strand
TAAACTTCCCCTGTTTAAGTTTGAACCCATTACCCCTTGTCCTATCACTACAGTCCCTAATGAAGAGTCCCTCCTCATGTCTCTATAGCCCCCCTTCAGATACTGGAAGGCTGCTTTGAGGTCTGTTATGGACTTGAGCATCCACAGTCTTACCCTCTCATTTTCCACATAAGAGTAGAAAACCCTGTTTCCTTGGGAAACCTTATCTTTGGAGGAAAATACGGGAGCTGCATTTTGAAAGACCAAAATATTGCATGTGCACAAAAGGAGAGAAGACGACTTAAAGAGGCAGTAGATATCAAAGGCCAGGATAATTTCTGGGGTCAAATTCCAGGCTGGGAATTTCCAGATCACTTCCTGCAGTCAGACTTAATCTTGTATGAAATGTCTCATTTTCTTTCTTTGGGAATACATCAAACATTTTTAAAGTATATCCTGTTTCCAATGTTCACTAAAAAATGAAACAACTAAAAGCTATTAGACAGGCATTTAAAAAATCCTTATCTATCCTACCACCCACATTGTAATGGCTGCCCTATTTTAATTCCCCTGTTATAAAACCAGTATTTGCCTAACTCTGCCCATTCACATGGCTTGTAAGTCAGTCCTCATCAACTGACAGCAATAACAATGAATCAGCTTTAGTTACTATTGCTCTAGTTTGGTAATTCAATGCATTTCTATGATAATCAAACCCAGACTGACGTGATGAGGATAACTGATGGTCTTGCAAGTACTATGAGAGTAATCAAACAGTGTAACTTTTCTACCAAGAATTAAATAACTTTTTTCTTTATATGTTTTGATGACCATTTCAACAAGGTGTAAGAGTAAGAGACGGCTAAAAGAATGGGTACTTCTTAGTCATAAGACAAGTCCTTTGAGAAATTCATGTTACCAGATGCTAGCTGATTTTTGCAATTAGTTTCCAGTAACTCAGTATACACTTAAACTTAGCAAAACCAGCAAAATTTCTTTTTCCACCACCCAATAAATAAAAAAGATAATCACACATTGCTTCTGAATAAATAAAAAAAAAATAAAATAGATCATGTGGAAGAGTATCTTGAAACATATTTATGCAGAAATGACAAGCAATTCAAGACACGAAAGTGTGATCTACTATCTAAGCACTTTGAGCCATTAATAGGAAATGATCTAACTCAAACATACTGAATGAGGCTCAAGCATTACTTTCACAGGGGCCTATTTAAATTCCTGTGAGGTTTTACAGGTATCAAAGGAAGAAGCAGTTTAAAGTACTATTATATGCAGTGAAAGAAAAAGCCCTCAGAAAAAATGCTGTTGAAAAAACATTAGAAATGCAAGCCGGTAAATACCAAGGGTTACTGCTGCAGCTCCTTTTGTAGCACTACAGAGAAATCCTGGAAGAGTTCATTATTCAGGAAAACCCAACCTGAGGTGTATGTGATCAGACAAATATCTGTGAAGTACCACCACAGAAATTTTAACTACTACTGAAAACTCAAATTAAGACAGCAAAAAATATGATTTTATGAAGATTATGAACTTTATGTCATTTTCCTGAACCCAGGACAGATAGCCCTTTAAATTTATTCTTTTTTAACCATTTCAGTGAGTTAAATGTAAGAAGCAGAAACAAAAACCTACACAATTACAAAGTCTCTTCCTTTTGAATTGTAAACTCATTCCCCTCTGTAAGCATGCAGTTTAAGCCGTGTCCTATTACATTCAATGTATTAGGACTAAAAGCTAAACAATTTACAGCAAAACATAGCTCTGTTGATTAAAATATTCACAGTAACCACATTTTTTCCTACATAGTGCAATTGAGAATGGCCCTATTTATATTTTTAGTTGCTTAAGCAAATAAAGTTTTTCCTTCTTTTTCAATTTGTGTTCTGACTAAGTACCTCAGATAAAATATTTGTTCTTAAAAGGATAACGTTAAAATGATAGTGAAATCAACCCTTTCAATTAGTGGTTTGTTGAATCCCCTAAAGAAATTGTGTAAGGTCATTATAAAGATTAACATAGTTATGGTTTTCCCCTTCTAAGGAAAGACAGTGCAGAAATCACAGAGAAAAGCTCCCTGCACCCATACTAGAAATCCATCTTTCTCACACCCATTTTGTAGGAGCAGTCTACTGGTTTTATCATTCTTCTAATCTTAATTTCTAACTACAGCAATCCTAGTTTCAACTGGTAGAAAATGCCCAATTTATACTGTTAAAAGGATAGTGTAAGAAATTGAGATATAGAAACACACAGAAATTGATGTGATTCTGGACTTTTTTTCTTCAAAATATATTAGTCCTGCCTAGAGGGAAGAGATGCCTTAAAATGTTTCAGGTTCCTCTGAGGTTCTCCTGCTTCTGAGCCTGCCTTTGCCTAAAAGATCCCACCTCATCATCCGCCTGCCTAAGTCCTAACCCCTGCCTGCTTTTGTTCTCAGCCATCACCAGACAGACTCACTCCAAATCCTGCGGCTGGCAGAAGGTTCTTGGGGGCTTTGTATTTGGCTTTATTCACCTCCATGGTCACGGAAGGGACCTGTGCCTGTTCTCCACCTAGCTGGGGGGCTGAGGCCATAGTCAGTATCACACCCAATGCAGAAAAGATTCTCTAAACTCGCATGAACTGCTGAAAAGCAATTCCCAACAGCTAAGGATCATACTCTATGCACTCAAATTCCTTAGTATAACCCTTTTCCTCCCTGGTCTCTGCAGACATACTGCATTACATTACCCACAGAATAGATAGGATATAGCACAGCATGCTTGTGCATGACAGAAGTCACAGGCAGACTGTTCCACAACATATCAGGAAAACCAGTTACTGCAATGTAATGTTACGTTTCACCATCTCAATACACTTTATTTGTAAAAGCTAGTATGCAGATGCAAGTGGAAGAATCTCTGTAACACTCCGTCTTCTCCTTTGCTGAGGTAGTTCCTCACTTCTCTCTTCAGTATTATTAACAGGGGAAAAACAAAATCAAATACAATTTTGCACAAAGTCTGAAGGCTCAGAATAAGAGACAACAATGAAAAAAGGATTTCAATATGTCTGAAGAAAAAATGAGACTTATTTTAGAGAACACACTATTGCCTCAACGCCAAGGGAAAAGCACTCGTCATTAGAGAAATGAATTGCTCAGCTGTTTATAAGCAAAAAGCTCTGGGGGAATTTCTCAAGGCCCAAACCACAAAGCATTGCAGGGTTACACAAACATATGTTGCAGGTGTTTTAGGGTAGACAGGTGGGAAAACCTCAGCTACTGAAAAATACTCCACTTAATAGATTATATCTGAAACTAGATAACCTAAATGCAACAGAGAAAAACCAAACAAAACAGCAGCAGTGAATTATACATGCATGCAGCAGTAAGTTAACCAAAATAATAATCTCACTAGAGCCAAACGGGATTTTTTTGTAACTACTTTTTTCCTTATATTAAACAAATGTTGCCAAATACGATTTTTTTTTCCTAAAAATATAATATTTTAAGCCTGTAACACAAAACCAGACTGAAATAAACACTCATATATATAAGAAAAGGATAACGGTGCAGGGTTGTTTTTTTTGTGAAAATATTTTTAAGGAACAGTTTGCTCCTTTTTTTCCCCTCTTTCACTGACAGGGCAATATTGGTTTGTTGGTTTTTTTTTCATATTTCTCATACAGCCTTAGACATTTTTGTACTGAATTCCTAATATTTTTCCTTTCATTTTGTTTCTAATGAAAGTTGGAGGAGCATATGACCCTCTACTCTGTAATGACTGGGGTTGTCAGCAAAGATTTAGCTTTTCCTTCTGTTATCACCTACGATTATTTCTTCAATAAATATGATACAAACATGACAAAAATCTGGACTGGGAATAGAGCGGAAACATAGCAGCTGAGGTGTGGATCAGGAACCCAGTTTGCACAGTTTGGCAGCAGTTTTTCTATTAGGTACTAATAATTAATATGAAGTGCATACTAATGATTATCTAATGGCCCAGCTTTACACAGAATTTTAACTCCCCTCTTTTTATTTTGCTGTCAGGTATCCATCCAAGCAGCTGTCTCTACTCTATAACTAGACTTACACAGTATAAGCAATAGCTTAACATTACATAAACACACCACAATATTTTGTATACTAACCAACCAACCCACTCCAAACCCTAGAGCACTCAAAGGAAATGCCATTCCTCAAACAAAATTTCCCTTTCATCTCCTCATCTTCCTCCTCCCCAGTTACACCTTTTGTAGAACAAGAAACACGCTGGAGCACAAAAGGTATCCCATCCACCTTCAAACACTGACTTAAATACTTACTAAAAAGACAAGAAACCCAGTGAGACATTAGAGGACATAATGCACTACTAACGCCAGTTGAAAAGTGGTTCAAGGCCAATAGCAAAATATTATCCAAAATAGTTTGGATAATATATCTGCATCTATCAACTCTATGTATGAAAGCCACACAACATGAAAGAGTATCCTAATAAAGAACTTCCTTTTATCACAGGAACACCATAATCCTCAAACTGGGAATAATGCTTCCTGTTTACATTTTTCATAAAGATGCTATGGGTCTCAACTGCAGAGCTTGTTATTCATAATGCAATAAAAGCATGAAGAATGATCATATTTAATTGTTTCTAAAGAAAACCAGGGAGTGCTTTTTTTGCCTTTTTTTCTTTTTTTTCCTTGAAATGACAAAAATTCCCAGGAAAAAACTGCAAAGGAAAGAAAATTCAGCTAACTGGGTCAAGGCAGGAAGAAACCCCTGAACTTCGATCAAACTGAAATAAAATATCTCCAGTTTTGTTACGTGACAACCCTCCATTCCCCTGGCAACTAGAAATTTCAGATACCAGGAAGATATTTTAAATACTATGCGTTATGGTCTGTTTTTAACTTCATACACACATGCCTTCTCTCACATGGGCATTCTGTGACAAGAGATGAAGAAGTGAAAAAAATGACAAGAGATTTAAAAATGCTTCAGTGATTTAACTGAAAGAAATTTCTAGTTGCATATTTTGGCTTCTTGTCCTAACCTATTGGGAAGCCTTTTCTTAAATTTTATTTATAGTTTTATAGTACAATGCATTTTAACAGGTAGATCAAATCCTACCAGAGCAGCTTTTATTAATATCCCAGACAAAAAGACTCCGACCTGCCAATGTTCAAGTTCATAACCTGCGTAAAATCCCCATCTTCCATCAACAGGATTGCTTAAGTACCTTTTAAATCTGCCTCTTAATTTAGTTGCCTATTTTTCAGCTAAACCCTCGGTTTTCAGAAGTAAATTAACTAAATAGTGAGGTATAAATCTGACAGTGTTCAGTCCTACCCTGTGACAGATTTATGCTCTGGCATCTTGCAGCCCCTCATGGTTAGGAACAGGAGTTTTACAACATTGTGGAGGACAGATCCAGGCTTTTGAAGGGAACACACAGCAAGCCTTGCTTTAAACCCTGTAATGCTTCAAATTATGAGATTTAAAATATGACATCTTTATGTACAGAAAAGCTACCACATTATGGTTTTATTGGCACTCGTTTTGGACAACCTGCATAAACCCTTAAAACCACACTTGCAGCACTATATCTTTTCCAGATACATGCTTGTACACAAATTTCACCTATCAGGGAAAACAAGAACATTCTAAGGTGCTATTTGGTTATTTCTGCTACATGGAAAAAACCCCAGATTAATTTATGGTCTGTGCGTAATGTGCTACATAAAACAATTCAAAAAGGGCCTTAAGGGAGTGAAAAAGGATCTTCAAAGAGCCCCATGCACACACCGCAGCAAAAGGAGTATGATGTCGAAGTCTTTTCCTCTAAAACACAGAAAACAGCCGAAGTCCTGGTGCTGAGGCACAAGCAACTCCTTTCATTTTGAGACTCCAATAATTAGAGCCATTTTGATCACTACTCCTCCTTTAAAAAGACAAAGGACAAAGACATCAGATCTCCAAACCTAGATGTCAATTTCCCATATAAAGTTACAGCAAAGGATAAAATCTGCTATTCCCACTCTTACTTGAAAATATTTTGCTCTTTCAGAGAAGTGTTTCCCAATACAAACGTACTCTAATAGCTTTGTATACAAGAATCAATATATTAGTATTTACTATAAATAAGTCGGTGCATCATCAGTATACCTACATTTATAACAGAAGAGACTGAACTGAAACTCCATCATAATAGATGGTTTATGATTCTGCAGCTAATCTTTCATACATTATTGAAAAGTTATGAATCTACTTTTATATATCTCACAGTTTGTGTTTTGCAAATCTTAGTCAAATATATAAATTACTATACAGAGAACTTTTGATTAGGTAGAATCAAAGTGCTTTAAGTGTTTCCTTTTGATAAACTACCTTGCAAACTAGAAGTGATTAATTGAATTGTCAGATTGCACATAAGAAGAACCATAATCACCTCACTCTAACATGTTTAAAATACATTTTATTAGTGTAATTTTATAAATAACATCATTACTCTTTAGGAGAGGGTCAGTAGCTTTAGATGACTTCAAAACAGAAGTAAACAAATCATTTGAAAGAAACGGCCCCAAGAAATTCACAAGCAGTAAGTTTTATTGGTAGCTGAAGTAATTAAGAGCTGAAAGTGCTCCAGCTTCTTGCTTTAGCATCAAGTAAAATCAGAATTACTTTTACTTTCCTATCAACAATATCAACTTGCTCAAATAGAAAGAACAGTTTAAAGTTTTGGCTTCCAAAGAAAACTTCCTCTTTTATCTTACCTCTTTAAAGTACTTGCCCTTAACATGGCAGAGCTTATGAATTCCTTCTCCATTCTCAAATCTTTCCCAGTTGTCGCTCTGGCCTGTCTATGACATTGTCTCGTGCCTTCTAATTAATGGGGGAGACAAGCTGATAAAAAGCATACCTATGAAATCTTCAGAGAAGATTAAAAAATGGAAACACCCTTTTTTTCCCCCACTCGTGTTTGCAATCAGCCCAATGACTGATCAGCAAGTAATTGCCTTGACTATATATTGAATAATGCACATTACTTGCTGTCCTATACAATGCTATTACATACTTGGTTTAGTATGAGTCAGAAGTAGAAACTATTATTCCTAACTTGCCTTAGCCATCTCCTCTGACAGGCTTTGTACTACTCCACTTGTCCAGGAATCACCTGCCATGCCACCAACTCCTTACTACCCTCAAGGCCAGCAGCTCTCCTGCTGGGTCACCCAAGACCAGCGATGAGAACAGTGGAGTCAACTTGCCCTCCTTGCTCTCACTGCCAGAAGCAGACCGCAGCACCATCCCAGCCAGCCCTAGACAGACCTGGGACAAGTCCTTAGTTTCTTGCACCATCTTACCTGTGTGTGGCACAGCTTTGTCTTAACTGAGAGGTGCCACTATTCAGGAAGCTTTGCTTTAGTCTGTATTATTTCCCACCATTTTCCTACTTGTTTAAAGGCAATAGGTGCTCAGATTGAATCAATATTTGTGGGTTCGACTGTTCTGTGCATACAACACTAAAGAGAGGGCAATACTGCAAACTGCATTGCTGTTGGCAATCCGAGAGATCAGTATTCTCATGCAAGTGATGACTACTGTGTTACATATGATACTGAGGAAGGAGAAAGACTTTGAAAGATTTCTCATTTGAAAAGCTTTGACTAGATGAGTAATCAACCATTTTCCAAGATTTTTTTCTTGAAAATATGATTTGTGATGTACAGGATACTTTCAAGAAGATGACTACTTTATGGTGTGTCAAGTAAATGGCTAACATATCGGGGGGAAAGCAATGAACTCTGAGATGAGAAAGTTATTATACTGTATTGACCACTAGCCTTTTTATATTTTCAAACGCATAGGTGCACTGGGAATGAAGGTTTTGAAACAAATGTACAAAAATGAAGAAGATTTTTAATTCATGGCACACTTACTATTTTTATGTGATACTATGGCAACATGGTTATTCCGAGTAATTTATCATTAAACTCATAGCTGCCTGTCATACCTTATTCTATTAATGAAACACAATGACCGAATAGTTAAAACAAGTATGGTTAGAACAAAGCATGGAAAGCAAAAGTTACTGATTTCAAGATCATGAATGCAAACAAAGAAAAAGTTAATGTCAAGTGTTTTTCACATAAAATATGTTCAGTTCTTAGCTGTACAGGCCCACATCAAAAAGCTTAGCATGCAGTTACAGAAAATAACATTGATGTATTCAAAGTGAGGTGTTTAGATTACATCTAACCTTACTGTATTTGCAAATGAGGAAGTTAGACCTTTAAAAAACTTTGGGTTCAGTACAAGGAATTGAGTGTGGCTATAAAACCAGAGGTTGATTTAAGATCCTGACATGTTTTTCTTCATAAAAGTCTATGTTGCATTAAGGATCCAAGATCTTAAACTTTCAGAAATCGAGGCAAACAGAAGTTGAATCATTGAAAGTAAACACATTTATTTTTTTGTTTCTCCTAATTCCTTCTCTCTCAGATGAAGAAACATGTACTTAGCTTTTCTGGAAAACCTTGTTTCCCTTATCAGTCATATCCCTTGTCAAGGCAACTCTCAGTTAAAGTGTATGTGATCTTCCCTGTACCGCCAGCTCATGCTGCATTGGGATATTCATTATCCCAGCTTCCTGATACTTTTTGTACAGCTAAAACCCCTATGGTACTATTGCAAATGTCCTGAATTATCAGCCTCATTTTTCATGATCAAAAAATCCTCAGAGAAAAGCAAACATTTGTTCAGAGTCCCCCTCCCCCTTTTTGGTACCCCTCTAACAAAATGGGCTCTGCACCCCAGCAGTACCTCTGTGTGGAGATACAAATTAATGAGCTCCTAATGCCCAAACAGCGCCAGATCCCAACTTCTGATTGGCTGCAATCCGGTCATTAAAGAGAGGTAATTAATGCCAGATTGCACACACAATGCTAACTAACAAACAAAACAACCCCAAACCTGCTTTTCTCCTGCCACAAACAGCAAACCAAACAATCCTGACATAACGGCAGCTTTCAAAGGACAGTTGCAGCTCTGCAGCGGCACCTCAGTTAATGAGTGTATAGAAAAGAATTTATCTGAAGAAGAAGAAAGTGAAACTCAACAGCCTTTCAGGCACATGAAACTAGCTTGGGGAAAACTCTGAGATGGTGGCAGCTACTTAAGAAGAAAACTCAGCTGAAAATAAATGTACAAAGAGTTTGGTTCAAAATTTCAGTAATGTGTTTTCCCCTTGTCACTCATTGCTCAGATTGTGAAAAGTGTTAAAAGCTGGAATACAGATTTCTCTGACTAATCATTATATGAGTAATCATGACCAGATATTATTGCTTGTTTTCTGGCAGTGCCTGTAATTTCATTCATGACAAACTAATACAACTTCTGTGAAATGTCATGTAGGCTTCATCGAGGATTTAGTTAGAATTTAATATGATTATACAGCCCCTCTCAGTGTCAGCAAATAGCTTAAAATACATAGTCGAAAAAATATCAGCAGCAGTAACTAGAATATTATTAGGATAACAAATTAATTCCCATCAACCAAGCACAACAACTTTTTTCTTTTTTTGAATCAATGCTTCTGACAAAAGCTGTCTTCTGAATAGCTTGCTCGATGAATAGGGTAACTTGAGACATTAAAGTATCTGAAAGCAAACTTATTTTACAAAAATATTGAGAATAAATACAGTAAGCTTTCAGACAAAGGATTGTTGTCAGGTTCTTAGTATGCAATGTGAAACTGTAATATTCTATGCAGTGTTTTAGTTCTCTAATAAGTCACTGTGCAAAGGTTAACACTTCGACACAGAACAACATACAAATAAGAACACACAAAGATGAAAATTACTTTGCTTATGTTGCTGTATTAGAATTTTATTTGCTAAAGGGTGAAAACAGATTTGCAAAATTCACAGTTAACTTAAAACAATAGTTTTAAACCTTTTATTCCTAGCCCTGGCTGCCTTCAGGAAGGAAAGAACATCTGGTTATTTAAGGAACACAATATGTTCACATTTTCTATGACTTTTGTTTCTAATTGAGTTTTTTAATTTTTTTTTTATTTGAACAACTCTAGTTAGAACTATGTTTTTTAATCACTTTATATTTTTCCACTGCCCTATCTCTGTATCTCTACTTCTTAATTTTGCAGCCGTTGCTTTGAAAATTAACAGCGCTCAGTGGTTTTGATAAGGAAAAAGAAAAAAAAAAGAAGAAAATTGGCCACTCATGGGATAGTAAATGCACAGAGACACACCTTCAGTAAAGGCTTCTGGATACACACAAAGGATACACACAAAAAAACCTTCCCTTGCTTTCTCATTTCACACATACTTACTTTCAACAGCCCATTCTTCCACAGGAAGTTCTACAAAGGACTGTAAGTGCATAGAAGTTACTTTCATATAAA
Source organism: Psilopsiagon aurifrons (assembly GCA_025447955.1). Classification (NCBI taxonomy): domain Eukaryota; kingdom Metazoa; phylum Chordata; class Aves; order Psittaciformes; family Psittacidae; genus Psilopsiagon; species Psilopsiagon aurifrons. Next base: position 910 of record JAOEHY010040070.1, on the reverse strand, counting down.
TAACTGAGGCAATTATCTGCTCAAAGATTAGAAATGTGAAACAAATACTCTGCTAAGCAGGTTAGCTTTATCATCCTATGCAAAGACAACACAGCTTTTCATTATACATTATCCCAAGAACTGGAGCTAGCCAAATGCAGAAAAGGCTGCTACTCAATTAATCTACATTGATCCATCCTCATGCCTGTAAAATTAGTATCTCACAGGCTCCCCCTTCAGGGACAGGTGCTTTAACTTGTTTTCGGCTATTATGGAGATAATGCATTTCTCTTCTGTAGTGCTCGAATATATCAAAGACGTGGTATCTAAAACATCCTATCATCCCAACTGCCAGCTGGGGTTCACAAAGTGAAAAGGAGAGCTGCTTCATGCATTACATGAAGGGGACTAATTATTTTTCATATCATTGTTATTACCGGATAATGCTAAGGCTTCTCCTAAGGTTTGATTCCACAAAAGGTCACTAAATTGTCCATCTGTCCTGGGTTCAGCAGTAGCAGTCATTTTTTTTTTCCTCCTTCTTAGTAGCTGGAGCAGTGCTGTGGTTTTGACTTGCAGCCTGGGAACAGCGCTGATAACACCGACGTTTTTAGCTGCTGCTCAGTAATGTTTACTCTGACAAAGGACCTTCTGAGTCTCATGCTCCGCCAGGGAGGAAGGGAAGCCGGGAGGAAGCAGAGACAGGACACGGACACCTGACTCAAACTGACCTAAGGAGGTATTCCATAACACAGCATGTCATGCCCACTATATAAACAAGCAGTTACCCAGAAGGGTTAGAACACTGCTTGGGTCGGACTGTGGTGGTGAGCAGCTGTATGCTCTTCCCTTGCTATTTCCCTTATCATTATTATTACTGGTGGTAGCAGCAGTGGTTTGTGTTATACCTTAGTTACTGGACTGTTCTTAT
>JAOEHY010040069.1:48580-75808 GCA_025447955.1 Psilopsiagon aurifrons | reverse complement strand
AAGCCATGCTGGCTGTCACCAAGCACCTTGTTGTTCTTCATGTGCCTCAACATGCCTTCCAGGAGAATCTGCTCCAAGATTTTGCCAGGCACAGAGGTGAAGCTGACTGCTCTGTAGTTCCCCAGCTCATCCATTTTCCCCTTCTTGAAAATGGGGGCTATATTTCCCTTTTTCCCGTCATCGGGAACTTTGCCTGACTGCCATGATTTTTCACGTATGATAGGCTTAGCAACTTCATTTGCAGCTCCTTCAGGACCCGCGGATGGATTTCATCAGGTCCCGTGGACTTGTGTACATTCAGGTTCTTACAATGGTCTCAAACCAGGTCCTCTCCTACAGTGGGCCCATTCTCAAAAAATTAAAAAGTTTAAATCAAAAGTTTAAAGCAGAGAGGTCCAATTTTTCCTACTGGAGACATGCACCAACCTTGCTGAGTCACCACATGTGGGGCTGGTTTCCTTAAATTTAGACTGGATGTTGGGCTGCACCATAACTTCTGGTTTCAGTAGCTGCATTCTTTCTCTGAGCTTCCTCTTAAGGGTTCAGGAAGGTGCTCATGAGGTGGACCTCCTGAGAACATGTGTTTTAGCTGTTGGATGATGCTGCTGTGTGTCAGCACTGCTCAGGTTGAGAATGGTGTGTCGTTTAAAGACATTTGGAGAAACCTTGCTGTCTTTGCAAGACAGTTCTACCAGAGGAAGGAAGAATGCAAAAGCAGAAGTGAGTGTCACACTGGTGGTCAGTATAAATCAACAGCCCTGAAAAGCCCCCCAATAATCCCATAGAGCAACAATCTCATTTTCAAATGCTTTTGCAATGGTATATGTTACTGGACAGGTAAATATTATACCACAGTCAGACTGGCTCTCAAATGCCTTTAAAGATGCTCTAGAACTGCAAAGTTAAGGAAACAAAAATCCATGCTTGTTTGGTTCAATACCACTGAGACCCATCTTTGCCACGTGGATGTACTGCTGCCTAGCTTGGGCACCACATTACTTAGAAGCATCAACTTTCATGCTGCAATGTTTTATTTTAACTGCTTTAAATGCCTCTTATTTCTGGTAAAATTATTATAGTGTTGCGCCTGTGTTCTTCACAGGCTCAGCTTGGAATTCCTCCTACATCACTCTGGCAGGCAGCCTCCCTATCCATAGGGCAGTTGTTATGGACTAGATGTGATGATGTTCCCCAACTTTGCTTTGCTCTGGGCTCTGCCAGTGCTCTCTGGTGCCATCCTTCTCATAGTGCCTGTCCTGAGAAGAGAGGCAGGCCAGAACACAGTGAAAAAGTTACTGTTAATTTGAGTGTATTTTTTTGCTTATTGTAGACTTGCTCTGTAGCTTTAGCCCTGCAGCCATCAATGACAGCTGCTCAAGGAGAAGCATGTAGGGAAAATACATTTCTCAAAGATGATTGCACAATATTTTCTAAAAGCATGCTTGGAAGAAAGAATGAAGCAGCCTTAAAAGAGTTATGGGGTGCTAGAAGCTTTATTTGTTCCATCTGGGACCTGTCAAGAGTGAGCTCCACTGCACTGACAGCCATTGCAGGAGAAATAAAGCTCTTGTGATTCATGTATGGCTTTACTGGGGAATAGCACTTCCAGGCAAGTCCTGGGAGAAGCTCAAAGCTTCTGCTTGAGCAGAGAGTGCTGCTTCCCTTAGGGTAAGACCATGGGCTTCACCCCTTGCAGTGGGAGAGCCTGGAAAATGCATTACAAGCCATGTGTTGCAGCCCTGGCTGGTTTGATGGAAAACAGCACACCGTGAATATCCAGCCTTTGTTGATAAGCTAAGCCTGTTTGCTGTGGATATTACACTTTAGTTAAGAGCAGGTCAAAGATATGACAGATGTCTGAGGGGTTTTATTGCCTAATGAATAACATGGTCTGTTGGCAATCTCACTCTGCTGTTGCCGAATGCCTAAAACATGAGAAGTATGCAGGGCTTTGCCCATTGAAGACAAGGGCTGAACAGTAATTTTCACTTTAAATTAAATGCACCTCTTTCCCTCTTTTCCCCTCTCTCCTCCCCCCCCCCCCATGAAAGCAACAATTTTATTAATAATAAGGTTGATTAATAAGTAGGTTATAATTTAGAGAAGAAATATATAATGGCATATTTCCTGTGTTGAAAATCCAGTGTTTTCATCTTGGAATGCTAGGAAGCGAAACAGCACCTTCAACTTTCCTCTAATGACTAAAGCAGGAAATAAACCCAAATTCCTTTATACCTGAGGATAACCACAGCATTTGTCAAACATTCTGCTTTGAATTTTCTGTGTGTTTTACAAGTGTTGCTAGAAAAGTAGCTTAAAAAGGGAGAAGAAAGGTCTCCCTTGGGGATGAAGGAGCCCACAGGAGAAACATGTGGAAGATGCAATTGGAATACTAGGAGTACAGTCCATTTCATGCTGTTTTTTCCAAAGACTGGGAAAGTGAGAAAGACATAAATCCTTTCAACTCTTCTGATGGTATTTTATAGATGGTAAAACTGAAGGACAGAGAGGTTGAAGGATCTCTTACAGGCTCTGCAGGAGCTGTGGGAGAGCAGGGGTCAGAGCACTAGCAGCAAGGCTTGCACAGGATGTTAGGATACAGGGAAAGGCATCTCCACTGTGTAATGCTTTAGGTAGTTCTACAGAATTAATGGTTGTGCATGAAGTTAGGAAAAGATTAAGCCTGTGCAAATGAAAGTTAGCTTCAGATATAAAGAGGTGTGAATGTTTTCTTCTTTTTTTTTTTTTTTTTTTAAGACAATTCCTATAAAACTGATGGTGCACAAGATTTGGGGTGTTTATATGAACTTCCCACTGTGACTTGATGCATGCATTTTTTTATCTGTAACACAGAGGCCCACATTAGAAATGGGAACAAATCTCTGTGTTCCAGAGGGCTTTGAAGCCTCACATTTGTACTAGAGCTTGGGGGGGGGGTGTGGGGGGGTGGTTATGTATTTTAATAAATATATCAAAATGATCTTTTCCCTTTTATTTTTTTTAATCCCAAGATTTGGAAAAAAAAAAAAAAATCTACGACTACTTTCCTCTATCTTCCTATTTGTAGACTATCACAAATCTTAATTTTGACAGATAGGTAAACACATTTTTCTGTCTTTCTAGGTACAAGATACTGCTTTAGCCAACATATGATGAAAGTTACTGGGGAGAGTGTATCTGTCACCAAACGCTGTGTACCATTAGAGGACTGTCTGTATACAGGATGCACATATGTAAAGCATGAAGGATACAAGGTATAGGATAAAACTTTCCCTTTTTTAAATATGAAAATTGGGTAGAATCCTTCTGGCCTCTACCAGAAGACTGACTGGTTCAGTGGGTAAATCAGCATTGTCAAATACTTCTCTTCTTAATGAGCTCCAGCTCATTTCCATTTGTTACAGAAACAAAGGGATTATTTCTCCCTGAACAAAAGAATAAGCTCTTTAAACAACTCTCCTGCCATTAGTTCAGGGGAGCAAACCACTCCCTTCTGCTGAGGAGGGCTTTGCCTGCAGAACTGCATCATATTTTGCCCCCCCTGCCCTGCTACTGATTCCCACTGAGAGTCTTGTGGGCTTCTTACTGAAATGGGTTGGGGAAAGCCCCAAAACCTTCAGAGCAGATGCTTTATATCTGAACCGAATGCTTATATTAACTAAAGATTCTTCAGAAGGTCACTCGTTAACTGTTCTGAATTTCTCCAACAGGAGAGCTTTTTGAGCTCTGAGGCACACTGCAGCCTCATTGCAATGTGCACTCCTACAGGAATAAATACTGGTTACTTTTTTAGTTATGGCTTGTGAGCTCTACGTCTTCCCTCTGAGAGTGCTAAGGCCCTGGTACACATTGCCCAGAGAAGCTGTGGCTGCCCCATCCGTGGCAGTGTTCAAGGTCAGGTTGGATGGGGCTTTGAGCAACCTGGTCTAGTGGAAGGTATCCTTCCCGTGGCAAGGAGGTTGTAACTAGATGGTCTTTAAGGTCCATTTCAACCCAAATCATTCTGTGGTTCTATGATTCAACCAAACATCATTGGTTTTTTGTCAGTTTAGTTTATTTGGTGTAGAAAAGAAAATAATCTCTTGGGAATTTGTCCTCCTTGTAGCAGCCAATGTACTCTTGTAGAGACGAAATTGTTCTCCCAGCAGATGGATTAAGTAGATGGAGGAAAGAAAGGGAGGTGGGGGTGGAATCAGCCTTGCCACTGTGCTCTCTTGCAAATATTGTATTATTTCCCTATGTCTTTATTCAGGGTATTGGTATTTTTCATATAACCAAGTTATAACCTGGTTTCTTTCAGATCTGCACCTCCTGCTGCGAAGGAAGCATCTGCAACTTGCCCCTACCAAAGAACACAACAGATGCTGTATTTACAACCCTCTCCCCCCTCAACAAAACACAGAGACTTTCACATCCTGCCCTGTTGACAGTGGTGTGTCTTTGGCTGGGGTTGATCTCACAGCACTGGGTTGTGCTGCTGGGTCCAGGCAGCTGAGCTGGGTGAGAACATCTGTGTGAACATTCATCCTCTCCTTGCAGAGCCTGTGCTTTGGAGTTGTCTTTGGAACTGTTTTTCCTTCTGATTTCCTGCTAACCATGAACTAGCGAGCCTGGAATCTAGATGTATATGAAGGGTGCAAACCCCACCTCACTTTTCTACTGTTTTCTGAAGAAACTCATGTAAGATGTTCCCAGAATCCATGGCCAAGAGGATGCATACACTTTTCTTAATGCCTATCTTTAAATGTACTATATTGTTGATACTGTCACCACTTACTCATTTGAAACTTTCTTATTATAGTTTGTCAGAACACTAACTGGTGTCTCATTAACCTCTTCTGAGAACAGACAGTAAATAATACACAGTCAGTGTATGTCTTGGCAGTATCCCCATATCTCTTGCTCTTCTCTGAGCAGGAATTTGTAGCAAGGCAGCAGTAGCTGTCAAGGGAGCAGCAGCAGCTTGGATCAGCCAGCATCATTCACAGATGCTTTCTCTGAGGCTGTCCACCAGAGGAATGAAGAGCCATCCCCACAACAGCACACACTGGGATGTGCAGAAAATCACTTGCTTATAAACTGAACCGGAAAAACCCTAAACCCTCTGTTTCTGAGGGGAGGAGGGTGTGTGGCCCCTGACCCTCAATTGCAAGGGGGTAAGATTACGGAGAGCTGGTGGGTGTCCCACCTGAGATGCTGGTGCATACACAGCCAAAGGGTTCTCGCTGTTCTGGGGCTCTATGTATTCTGGCATTACTAGATACAGCTGAATTTAGGTGACCTGTGTTGCTTGTTTTGCTCAGAAATCATCTATGCAATATTTATTTTTGTACGTTGAGTAGGATCTAAAGTGTTTAAAAGATCCTTAATACCTATGTTGCCAGGTAAAACAGTTGTTTTGCAAGTGAGTGAGCCTCTAATATATAAATTATCATATAAATATATATATACATTAAAAAGTTCTTAGTTTTTAAAAGTCAACTTTGTTTGCAAGGTCAGTAATAAAAGCAGGGTGTCATGGACTTGCTTTAAAATTAAACTAAACTCTTTTGTAATTTTTTTCCCCTTTTTTATCTATAGTCATAAATTGTTCTTTTAGGACCTAATTCTTTGCTACTTATGCTCCAAGGTAACTTGTGCTTCATCAAGTTACAGTCTAGTTATGCTATGAAGTGCTTTTTTTGGTGAGTTATACAGTGAAAGGCAGATGAAGGAAGGCAATGCTGGAAGGTGAATGCTTTGTAAAGGGCTCCTAGAGAGTACAGGCAAGCCCTCACATACCAGTGTGTGCAGTGGATAGCAGTTGCAGTGAGAAATCCGCAGAGCTGAGCATCCAAGGTGCTGTCCTGAGCTTTGTGGCCCTTAGACTGAACTTTGCTTCTACTTCCAGAGAGTTTTACTGGAGGCAAAGAAGGAGGAGAAAGACCAAAAGCAGCACTTGCTCCCAATTTACTTTCAGGTGGTTTCTCTGGGAAGCAAAGCAGGCTGGAAGCCTAGGTGTGTTTTGCTGGGCAATGTTTTTTAAAGATGTATGTATATATCATCATGAAAACTTGACTTCGAACACAGTTTGTTTCCTTTATATATAAACCTAGCCTCTTTGAGCAAAGGATGGCTGACCTTGCACACAGACAAACCTTGTGTTTTGCTGTCCTTTCAGTTCTTCTGTGAATTGCTCGCAGATCGCTAGTACTGAGGGTAGTTGCAATTTGTTATTTTAAGCACATTAGACTTATCTGTGGAGACCCCCAGGAAAATCAACCCTGTCTCCCTCTTCTGCAAGCTCACTCAGGCACAGCTGTGTGATGTATTTACAGGTTGGGGGAGAATGAGGTGGAGGGGATTATGACCTCTCAGACAGCAATTTAAGTATTTTTTATTGTTGTCCTGCAAAATGGAAGAGTTTAAGCCTGGAAGGACCTCATTTTAGGGGTTCAGCTGCTCTCCTGGGGTGGGGTTTAAGCAGGTTTTCTGCACTGACTGAGCATTTTGCAGCACTCTCCTGTTGGAGCTGGGCTGGATCCAGGACACGTGCTTTGAGAATATGTGTTGGAAAGCCAGCATGATAAGGAAGCATGGGAAATCTGGATTACCCATGGATGACATCTTGCTTACCTGTTAAACCAAGGTAGGCTCAAGGCTCAGGCCATGTTGCACATGGGCACCTTGTGGGAAGCTCCCCACCATTCTCATCACGCTAGTGATGGAAGCTCAGCTGGACATTTCAAGGCTTTATATTTTTACTTTGGGCCTTGCACATGCTTTTAGGAGTGAGTCCCTCAGTGAGATACCTAACCAGCAGCAAGAGGCAGATGTTACCCCCTGACCTCAGTTGACTGCCTTGGTCAATAGCTTAGTTAGTTTTCTGGCTGTGGTGTATGTTGTCTCCTCCTATTTCCCATGTATTTTGCAGTCTCACTGTTGTCCCACCAGCCTAACCAGTGGCATGGTGACTCTGAGCTAGATATGTGCAACCATGCAGGATGAGCTGCAGGAATAGCCCGCTTTCTTCATAAAATATTGGGACTTATAGGACTATTACCACCCCATTAAAGGTGTGGTGCCTGCAGTGAGGTGATAAGGGCTCCAAGTGTTAGCTGGCTCACCATGTGCACTAACAGATAGAATCTTCATGTTGTGTTTAGGTGTACTTCAGACAGATTAGAGACCTTTTTTGGGTACCTTTCAGTGCTCTCTACTCACAAACACTGGGATACCACTGATCAAATGTAGTTATCGGTGTTGTAAGGGTATTAAACCAAGCCAGTTACTCCTATTCCCTGTGTAATCAGTGGAGGATTGGGCTGATTCACTGTATACTAAGGTGGTGGTTGAATTGTCTTAAGCACATGATGGATGTGCCTAGGAAAACTAGTTTGGTTATAAATACCACATCCCACCTAGGTTATCTAGCTGCCAGCCACACAGTTACACCAAGACCAGTGCTTTGCAGGAGCAGGACCTGAGCAAGAGCCACTCTTAAGCACATCGTTGGCTTTGTTCTGACCATGACGTTGCTGCACCCGGAGAAAATCCTTGTTCCTGTGGTGTGCTGGTCCCTCTCCACCATGGTTGTGCCACAGTTGTGCTCTTCAAAAGGGCCCTGTCCAACCAAGCTGCTACCTCCTGCTGTGATACAAGGATTATGGACATTGAACTTAAAAGAGCAAATTAAGGTGACTGAGAGCAAGCAGGGAACCCACTGAGAACCATCCCTGTACCAGCAGGTTGGTGTGCCCCATCTGTCCACAGAGCTTTGGGGTTTTTTTAAAGCACATAAATGCTGAGCTGCACTGTATTTATTTTTAGGCTCTATATATGTGATATTGCTTTTAAATGTCTAATTTTTTAACTCTTGTAAATGCTGTATATTTGTAAAAATAAATGTTTTAAATATTCAGATAATGTGTGAGGTGTCTGATAACAATGGACAATCACTGTCACTAGCCCTGCTCTTTGGTGTGGTGCCACCTCCTGCCCTGGGATGCTGCTGTCTGCTCCCCTGCTCCCTTTTCCTTTCTCCCATGTCCTGCAAGCCAAAAAAAAAGCTGAGCTGTATTTAGAGCATTTCATTTCGACTCCCCCTGTAGCTAACTTTGAGCTCCCATAGTTACTTGTTACAAATTGGTTTATATTGGGCATTTAATGAGTCGGAGGTGACTCCTGACTTGGATGTAAACAACTTCATGTAGCTAAAGAAAGGTTTCAAAGTTATCTGTGAATCACCTGAAGCAGGAGGCACCTCACAGTATTTCTACATAGCTCCAATTCCCAAGTCTTCAAGTTGAATAAAAGCAATTTATAGTAGTACAGTACATTGACTTACAGCTCCTGACCTTCCCCTTAGTCCTAAACTAAGTTTCCCTCCGGCTGTTTGTTTGGCATTTGGTGCACCTTTGATTTGCAAACATGCTTTGAAATAAGAGGCTCTGTTATCCCATTTTCAACAGGTGCCTCTGGAAACACCAGTTGCTGCTCAGGCTTGGGACATGATGATCCTGGGTACACAGCCTTGCAGCACTTCTGCAGCTTGTTGCTGAATCAGTGATCTTTTCAGCATCACAGCACAGTGAGCTGAAGGCAGATGTTAGTTAATAAACACTTTCAATTCAGCTATTTTGCAGAAAATAAAGCATTGCCAGTAAAAACAATTCATTCTCAAGACGTAGCTCTTTTCCTCCCCTTAACAACCACTAGACACAGCTTTCAGCTACTCAGTTCATGCAAAACACACCTAGCACCATGGGAGACAAAGCGATACTGAACCTCCTGATTGTAGTAGCAAGACCCTCTTCTCCATTGCCAGGCAAAATCTGGCACAGCCCCACAAAACCCAGTGTGAACTACCTGGCCAGGCAAAGGTTTTGAGAGCACTTTTACCCTCTTAAAGAAGCTCAAGCAACCAGCAACAGTGATGCCCCTACTGTCTCACTAATGCATGGAGGTTCCTGTATATTCCTGTTCAAGGCTGAGGAGAGGACTCTGCAACGTAACTTTCTCTTTCCACCAACAACCTGCCAACAAATGGAATTCTGATTCTGACGTATGGTATCACCATACCCATGTGCAGGTAGTGGGAAAGTAAACGGAAAATGTGCTTAAAATATGTATTTTATGGAATCAATGTCAAGCATAAATTAAATCTCATGACCTGAAGGTGCAAACCTTGGAACTGATGATGCCCAAAGCTGCATCAATTCAGACTTTAAAAACCAAGACGAGACCCAGCCCTATGAATCAAAGTCCTTGTATACCCCACAGCATTACACTCCTTGCTGTGCTTCAAAACAGGCTTCCAGTTTTTGCTACACCTTGCCGATACATGCTTTACAATGCCAGCCTCATTAGCTCATTTGATTGGTTCTTGTACCAATTTCTCTTTGTCCCATTCCAAGGTGGGATTCCTCTTGATATTAAACCCAGTGTCCTCTTGCGTTTCTCCTTAGCCAACCATCAGCCACCCATTGCCCAGGCTGAGCTAATGTAATTCCTTTAGCACTGACATTATTTATTTGAAAGCATTTTGAATATATCTATTTCAACTTACCTGTATGTATTTATTGGCTTTAAGGTTTCTGATCCCCTTTTTAAGATTTCTCACCAGGTCTTAGACATGTAACATTTGCACATTTCATCACACAGACCTCAACCTACAGGTCTTAGGCTATAAAAATTAGCGGGTTATCTATCTATCTTCAACATGATGGACCCTATCCACAGTAAAGGAAAACAAACCCAGTATAGGGCTGATGATACCAGAAAAACAAAAAGTGATACCAAGCTGTCAAAAAAACCCAACATCTAAGAGGTTTTCTTCATGCTGAGAAGCAATCTGAGCAAGCCAGCTTCACTGATGTTTATAAACATTTCACTACTCACCAATATAAAAGTTAAATAGCCTTCAGCTGTGTGCTACAGATGTTCCTGTCAAGAAGACAGGATAAACCTCAGCTTGTCAGTCCATGTGTATCAGAAATGGCTAACCCCAACCTCCTACCCAAAAGCCCAGGTAGACACAGCAGTAAGGGGCTGCCAGACAGGTTCCTTCTGCTGCTGGGTGCTGGAAGGAGAATATTTTAAGTAGGCAACTACTTCAAAGGGGAACTTACAGGTTTTCCTTGTAAAAATGTAAACAATCATCTTGCTGTGAGGTTGTGTGCCATGCAGGGCAGTGTCTGGACAGCTTCAATAAAAGAGCTGCACCTAACACCCACAGCAGATGTCACAAGGCTGATATTACTGACCCCATAGTTGACCACCTGGAATGGGTATTTCTTACTGTTCACACTCATCTAATTTCTTATCAACCTAAGCACAGGTAGGGTGCAACATATGTGCTCACACGCAGCTTCTCTACAACAAAAATTGTGGGTCTCGTCACCCGAAAACATCCCACAAACCCAAATTCTCAGCTTTCTCCAAGTGAAAATATTCCAACAAGTTCATTTCCCCATCATTTTCTACCAGTACTCAGTCTCTATGGGATATCACCATGTCTCAGGCACAAACCCCTCCCAAAGTCCAGCTCTCAGACTACATTTGTTTTCTTAAAGCTTTTCCAATCTGCCAGACACTGCAGTTTTAGCAGCAGAGATTACTTTCTCAATGAAGCGTAACACCCGGTTGCATGAAATTTCAGTCTCATAATCCTGTTAGGTTTTCCCTGTCAGACTCCACACCGATGAGACCTTTGTGCAGCAGCCTGAGCCCCACCAAAAAAAAAAACCTTAAAGCAAGAATTGACATTGCCAAGGTGAAGGGCTACTGTTTAAAAGGCACCACAGCAGCCCAGGGAAGAGAAAAGCCACAGCCAGTTTGTAACTATTACTTAGTCTGGTATTTTATGCAGACCATGGGCTTGGGTGCCAGGCTCAAAGCTCTACCACCTGCCTTTGGCTTTTTTCCAGGTGAGACCACATTTACTTTCCTTAATGGATGATGGTTTAAGAGAAAACAAAACAGCCATTTTTTATCCTTTCTGTGGGTCTTAGTGTGTAGCAGAAAACCTCATTCATTACTCTAGAATTTTGGGAAGAACAGATGCTTTTCCAATTAAATTTTCATTGAGATACTTTCAGCAGGTTTTCAGAACCATCTTTTTTCAGCAGGAATAGGGATGGAAGGGGCTCATTTTACTGACACTTTTCTCATTGACATTTCAGTGTCTTTTCAAACTCCCATATTTCCTAGTTTGTCCCACAAAGACAAGGGCTTGGGCCCAACAGCCTTCTGAACAACGCTAAATCACTGAGTCTGCAGCAATCTTCCAGCAATCAGACCCAGCAGAAAACCTGACCAATAAGTAAAAGCTGATGGAAAAGGGATTATTCTAAAACTGCGGCATACCAGTGAACTTGATTGATTAGTGTTTGTTTCTTAAAATCCTCCTTTATAAAGGATTTCTACATTCAAAGATAAATTTTTCGGCTTCTGACTGTGGAAGCATGTAAAACCTCATCTTGTGTAATAGCACACTAGTATCCATGCAAATATATTCATATACAGCATATAGTATACATCCATATGTACATGTCTCTTCAAAAAAATAAGGACAGGGCATGTGTATGGAGAAGATGATGTTAGGCACAGACTGTTGGTGAACATGCAGCCTGTAGTGAAAGGCTACATTCTACACAGCTCAGGATCCCTGCACTTCAGTGTTTAATGGTTTTCCAACTAGAACAACTCACTGCCTAGGTAGAGAGAGATTATTGAGGGTTTGGTTAGAAAAAGGAAAAAAAGAAAAAAGAGAAAGAAAAGCAAGCTGCCAAAAGCCTCAGCAGGAGATGTGTTGTTCTCACATCTGTAACAGATTAGCTGGAAGAGCAGTGGCCTTGGAGGGCTGCAAAGATCAACCCCCATGCACCAATGGACAAGCCCCGTATTTGTTCCTGTCTCTGTGGAATATCTGTGTCATTAAATAGGACATTTCCCCTTGGTAAGTGTCAAGATGCTGGAAGAGTCAGGCCTGGACAATCAGTACTCCACTGAGCAGTTTTAAGGACATAGTTCTGTTTTGTGTTGACTGGGGGGGTCACTAGATGATCGTAAGATCCTTTCCAATCTGAGCAGGAAGAAAAGAGGCAGGAACAGGGGTCTGCAGGCACCACCAGGAGGACGTCAGATTGTAAGGAATTCCCTAGAGGTGAAACTCATGCATTGCTCTGGGCAACTTTTGTAAGTAACAGGATGGAGTTAGAAGACCTGGGTTTCCTGATTCCTACTCCAATTCCTGCCTATAAAAACTACTAACGTTACTGTCTGTGCTTTTGTCTCTAAATTCAGAACTTTCCTGATCTTTCCCTCCTTTCTCTTAGACTCCAAAGCACTAAGCCAGCAACAATCCTGCCCTGTCCCCTCATACTCTAAATTCCTTTTCCACCCCTCCTCACTCCTCTCATCTTACAATTCATCACCAACTGCTATTTTTCAATATTCTTGAAACATACATACTTCTGGATTTAAAACACACAACACTCTCCTTAGAGTGAACAAAGGCCTCTGGACAAAATAGAAACATACCTAGCTCCTACAAGTAAACAAAGAAGTCCTAGAAAAATAACCACATTTATCTGGAGCCTATCAGCTCCACTCCAGCACAGTTCTACTCAAATTAGTAAATTACTTGGTTCAAGATTTTTCAGTTTCAGATTTTCTTGAGCTAAGACACTACTGTGGTGTATCAACAACTGGAGGCTCTAGGGCTGGGCAGCTGCCTGAGCAGCAGCCATGTGGTCTCTGCAGCAAAGTCAGCCCTCAGGAGCCCCCAGCTGGCACAAAAACACCACAGTATTTTATTTTAGAAACACCTGAGTTCACTGAGTATTTTGCAGCTTCTTCTCCTGTTGCCATATCAGCTTCTCAGCAAAGACTGTAACACTTGGGTACCCTTCCTCAAACTGCTGCTTAGAAGGAAAGAAGGTTTACAGCTGCCTACAAACCAAGCAGAAATTCAGGCAACTACACTGGACTGCTCTCCTCCTGATCCCACTCCTCCCCTATCCCCAGTACGAGCCCAGATAAAGCTTCTCCAAAACCTGTAGGTGTCTGATAGGGTCTCTGGTACCTTGAGACCCAAGTACTCATACAGCAATTTATTCCCACAGTATCCAGATCTGAAAGGCCACAAACATCTCACACACACAACTTACCCACACTGAGGAGATTAAACATCATCCAGATCCTCTTGGAAGAGGCAGGATTAGTTCCACAGCACAGCAAAAGGAGACCTCACGGCAGAGCTGCACTGTGGGAAGAAGATGGGCAGGGCTGGGGGGAACCAACTGCAGCTCACTGAGCCCAAATTACCTACCTCCTGAAAACCTGCCTTCCCTGGTAAGTGGTGGGTGAGGGAATGGGGCTGGTTTGGTGTCTTGCAGCAAATTCAGCTTTGCTGAGCTGCTCCTAGAATTTGCTATGTAAAGAATTTTTGTGTTTGAGTGCAATGTTTAGGATGTAATCATGAGCAGACAACTTGGTCTCAGTCATACAGTTTAGACACATTAGCTTCAAGCAGGTTAGAGGATCAGACCCTGCGCATTGACAGGGCACAGAAACCATTCACACGGCAAAAATTAACTTTGCCTCTCTAAGCCAGACCTAAGTGGTATGTACCATCAACACTGCATGCATCCCCTGGCAAAGATCTGCTAATGACAAAGGCTATCAGATGCCGTTATTCCCCTGGAAACAAAGAGAATTATAATAGAGCAGGACACTATGAAAAAGCCAACACATAACTTATTCTTGCAGCTGACACAAGCTGTTATTGTTGCAATCAAGCAGCTGCTGCGAGCCTCGGGGGTGTGTGTGCTTATGGGCATGCAGCTCCTGGACAACTTTCACATTCAGGGAGAAGTTCCTCCATGCAAGTGCCAGCCTGCACGAAAACTTAAGAGCACAAAAGGCTTCAGCTGACCTGCTTCAAACAGCAAGCAGAAAGCACGTCAATATTGACCTTCCTTGAGGCACTGAGGTTCTACGTACCTTTATTTGGTGGAAATGAGCGCAAGTCTGCTGGCTTCAATGAAAGATTTTGAAACAGCTGGCCAACTGCTTCAAAAAGAGAAGCCCAGGTCACAGCAGCAGCAATTAGTGCTCAGGTGTAGTTGAGGTCTTGATGGCTGATGGAAGCTCTTTGGCCAAGGGTTTTAAATAGCAGGGTCAAAACTTCAGTGCTTCACCACTCAATTGGTGCTGCTGTAAATGTAAATGAAAAGTAACTTTTCAAGTAGTTAGACCTGCTGACATTATGCTTGAAGTGGAAAGGTAATCACAATAAACTGCAGGAATTTAACTTTTTATTAATATCTGCTCTGTAGTTTCCTCTGATGGAAATTATGACTAACCTTAGTCCTCATTCCTGACGCAGCAATTGCACAGAAGATACTTTTTTGGACCAACCATTGCGTTACCTTTCATAGTATACCTAGTGCCTTCCCATCCAATGCTTTTTCAGGCTAAAAAAAACCCCAACAAAACACAGAATTGTATCCAGATAGAACAATGATGACATACAACGAAGTACTGACACTAAAAGGCAGAACAATACAGCTAGCCTGTTAGTATACGCTTATGAGCGGTCCCCCCCTCCTCCCTGCAAGAACACATACAAGACCATCCCAGAGCAGCAGAACTAATGCATTCTGCCTTGTCTTCCTTAGGAAATAATTTATCACTACATTATTTTGCATTAGAGTCCTAGTGTTAGCCTGAGTTATTTCCTAACCAAACCTCTATGATAACAGGAAGATACCTTGGTTTCAACAGGAGTTAGCGAACTCAAGAATACTAGCAGGATATGCACTCGAACTATTCAGCAAAACTTTGTCAGGAGCCTATGGAGGCACAAGCTATGCAAATGCAACTTTTCAAGCTCTGGGTTATCTTTGTGGATTTCCTAAAGCATCCTAACAAACCAGCATTAAATTCTGCTGTTTAAAAGGGAAGCTTAAACCCGAGCGTTTTCATAACCGTTATGTTTGTGTGCACAGGGACAGCTCAAGCAAAAAAGTACTGACAGATATGTGGTAAAAACAGCTATTCAGAGAGAACATCAGTAACTGTGCATGGATTTTAGCTTTGTTCAATTTAAAAAAAATACCAGAAATTGCTGATTTTTTTTTGTGAAACCACTCTATTTTGTTAGAAGAAGCAGTATGCACAAATACCTGTATATGAGATGTTTCACTTTGGATTGAGGCATTTCAGCCTTCACCAGTTAATTCACATTAACACGGTTTGTTCTCCTTCCTTCAGCCAGCCTTCCACACTTCTGCTGCCATGCTAACAAGGCATCTATCATTCATTCTATCAAATGTAAGGGTGGTTATTGGTATCCATCAAATATTATCTCAATAGCAAGGGAAGGAATTTATTTAATATACCTGGTCACACAGGCAGATTTTAAGTGGTAACACTGTGGCTTAGAAAGTCACCTCATTTCTACAGTAATAATTTCAGAAATAAATATGCTGTGCATCTGCAACAGAATGCAACAACCACTTCCGTATGGGGCTTTGAGCAACCAGGTCTAGTGGAAGGTGTCCCTGCCAATGGAAGGAGAATTGGAATTAAGATGATCTTTAATGTCCCTGCCAAGACAAACCATTCCAGTGTTCTATGATTTTAGATCATGCATCCATGAAAATCAATTCACCCTTGTTTTGAATCAGCAGCTTTCACATCTCCTTCACTCTGGCAGGCAGACTGCAGGAAGAGCTGCTCTGTTGCCGTCTACGGGCTCAGCAGAGGGGAAAAAGAGCACAGCAATTGCGTTCTCTCTGTCTTGGATCATACAAATCGCTCAGATTATAAAAACTTAATTGCTGCTCTAATACTTACTTCAAATTATTCAAAGAGCACGAACACATGCACCATACAGCGAGTTCTTCCAATTTCATGTGGTTTTCCACCACAGATTTAGATTTCTGCAATTAGTTTTGCCTGACCAGGCAGAAGCTTTTAGAGTAAGACAAGATCACAGGCCAAGTTTTATGTATGCTACCGTGACAAAGCAGCTTACATCCTGTAGCCTCACCTTTCTGGATCAGCTACTTGGAGCTGTCTGAAGTTACCACTGTGCTTTCCTGCAGGTTTATGAACCAGAGTACCTCTTGTTGAATGACACCTCAATCAGCAAGAAAGGGCAACAAGCCTGCAGCCAAGATGGCAGTCAAAGAAAAGGGGCCCTCTCCTTCAAGAAATACCTTTGACCCCCCTAATTATTTTGAGAGCTTTCTTCCATCCAGGTGGCTTCCAATGGAACGAGAACAGAGTTCTTCACTGTTTATGCTCTTCTAAATGCTCATTTTCCTATTCTCTATAAATGTATGCACAGTTAGTTTGAGGATGCTGAGTAAAAAAGGGACTTAATAAAAAGAGGCTTTAAAAGGACCGACAAGAGGCAAGCCATACAATTATTTCACTATTACATTTCAACTCTACATCACCAACTATATTTTTACTCCCTCCACATGACATTTTAGTGTTAATTTATAACTCAGTAAACCACAGAAAGACTAGTTTGTTAGCCCATAAGTTAAGCATAGCTAAATATAAAGCAAAGTACTAAAACCTGCACCGTTACATGACGATGTCATGAATAAATCAATGAATTCACTGAACTAAACCAAAGTGGTTGAGCAAAAGACTTGGAATAAGCTCCCTCATACACAGTCCTCAATAGGATAAAATACTGTACTTCTGTCCTGTCTAGTAACACTAGATAACTACCTCACAGTCATCTAGTGTTATTATTGGTAACAGAGCAACTCTTAAAATAAGCTTTCACAGTAGCATAGGTTAAAGATGAACAAGTATGACTCTGGGAACAGAAACTTTTTTGGCAGTTGCTACTTCAACATTTGTATCAGAGTCTGAGCAAAAACTATCAGAGTCTAAAATCCAGGAGCAAGCAGGTGGAAAGATCCTACCACTGCATTAAAGACTTCAAGATAACTAAGTATTTCCCTGTACCAACCAATTCAACCAACAAAGCGATGACTTCCCATTCTACTGAGCTCAGATTTATCTTCCACAGGACAGGAAAACTCTTCGTTCCAGCTAGGAACTGGGCCCTTTCTCTGTCTTGTTCTGTTTATTCGTCCCTACTAAAATTTTAAGCATGGTTTATTTATTTTGTAGCTTAAAATTAAATTCCCATCATCACTGCTGTCCTTTGCAGTGATGCCACCAGCTATTTAGGAGACTAAAGTGGCGTAGAACATCTATAACATTTGTACACTTCACCAGTAACATTACTTTAGCCTTTTGACTACTACAAGTAACTTCAAGTCTTGCACCATTTTCAGTACATTCCCCATGTATACTAATATGCTTACAATTGTAACTACACAGATAGCACTGCTCTTGTGACATTCTGCATCACTAAATATGGTTTTATGAAATAGATTGCAAACAAAGAATATCTGGTATATCTGGTAAAGAATGCCTCTCTGAATTAAGAAAAATAGCACCTCTCACAGAGCAGTAATCTTCCAACAGAGGCAAATGTGACCTTAGATACAATTGTTCTTCTCATGTTTGTTTCTTTACCTTACAAAGGAATTAACACTGAAAATATTTTATTATCAGAAGTACAGTTACATTGTATTCAAGAATTTTTACAGTAGTGAATTAATTAATACACAGTATAGCTCTTCTGATGTGAGGCAAACAGAACTGGAACAGTTCTAGCCTCTTTTGAGAATCAATAGCTACCAGAACATCTAGAAAAATACCAGGAAATCACACCTCCCCTCACATTCTGTCATGGCACATCAGTACTAGTGAAGTCACGCCAAAACTCCCACTACTTTGAGTGAGATTTCTGCCTTGCATTGAAGTCACTTGAAAGCTACTGTAAAAGCCCTTTACAAGACAAAACTTTAAAGAACATGAACAAAAAGCCAGAATCCCAAACTTAAACTGAAGAGCTGTCAGCTCCCACCCTTTCTAAAACATAGGAAGGTAAGCACAGCAAAGTCATCTGAAGAAATGATAGCAGCAAGTCTTCTAGAGAGTTACAATGTAAATTATTTCATAGAATTTTATTTCTCTAATTCTATCTGAAGCCCTCCCCAAATGTGCTCTATTGACCAAAGGCACCAACCCCCTCTTCTTATCAAATGAGCAAGTGTATTTTGCAAACAGACAAAACAGACATTGCAGCTTCTCAAGATTTTTTTTAATCCTCATGATGAGAATGAGAAAAAAAAAATAAAAGACTCTGAAGTAATAGATCTTTCTTGACAGTAGAGCGGCAGTCAAGAACTTGAGCTCTGGAAATACAGCACAAATTCCAGAACACGGTGATAAACATATCCTGCCTCAAGAGCCTTACACTTCAACCTTGGAACATGTGCAGGCCAGAGCCAGCAGTCATGACAATGATGGTAGGTGAGGAGGATCACTTCTGAGTTCCTGGCTTAGCGGGTGACTTCAGAGTAGACAGCACTCACTTCTCCAGTGTAGAGTCTTTCCCACTTCTGCCTCGGGGATCCAGCAAAGTTACAGGTTTGCAGCAGTCATTAACAAGGACACATACAGGCACTTGGTAAATGATAAGGTTCTAAACCCATTAAAAGCCAATAAAAAGACTTTGGTGATAACTGTCTTAGACCCTGAGCAGGGAACAGAAGTTCTAGGTTTGCATAATACAAGTTTTCAATCTGTGTTAGTCAACATTCGGAAAAACTACAATGAATAAAAACCCCAGCTGTATCACAGGAAGCTAAACCTCTCAGATCATCATCTTGTGCCTCCATTACCCAGACAAAAGTTGCACTATATTTTGATGGCATCAAGGTTGAAGGATTCCCATTGTTACATGAATTGGCATAGCTACTGCTGAGGTGTATTAGCAAATGGCCTTGCTAACTGACTGCAAGGAGATTAAAAACTAGTCTGTTACTTAGTCTCTGCACTTCAAGAGTAGGCAGCTGACAGTTATGTTATTTCATGTGCTTTGAATTTTCTTCGCTGTTCTTCCTCCAGTAACTTTAACTGACCTCATAGCTTTTATGATACCTGAAGAGCCCAACTAGTTTACTGGAATCTTCCTGTTGAAATATTTTTATAATTGATCATAATTGCAATAATTGATCATAATTGCTCTTGGCATTTCAAAATTCCACAGAGACAAGTCTAAATTGCATCCAAGTACAGGAAAACAATAATGACATCCAAGCATTGCCCTATTATCTTTTTTCTTTCCCCACAATGTATTTAATGAGCTAAGAAAGTTACAAAAGCAACTTTAAATTACATTTACAAATATAAACTAATTAAATATATTTAGCTAACACTGAGAAAGTAAAATCCCAAGCAACATAAGGACAAAGAAACCAACCAGCCAACCAAAAAACCAAAACATTAAGAGATGACTGACTCTAGAAGAGTTCAACACTTTTTTACTGAGTCGATGGATGTAGCATTTGAGTGAACACTTCCCTGCTGAAGTACAACTTGCAGTTAGAGACCATTGAAAACTTACTTCATTATTCTCATTTTGGAACAGCAAATGAGTGATTAGTCCAGCATAACTTCTATAGTTTCTATTAAGTTTTATATTCCAGCAAAACAACTTTATTACTTATTCCACTTCTTTTGTTTTTGCCACTTGCTCATTTCAGAAAGTGACAAAATTCCTAGAAACTTCAGTGGCATCAGAATTTTTACTATTAAGAGCACAGATGTCTCAGACACTGAAGGACAAAATAGTTAAGGTAATATTAAAAAAGGGTATGCAGATTGCAATGTACATGTATGTTTAAACTCATTCAAGGTGAAAGAAACTCACAGCTTAAAATTTATGTAGCATAAAGGTATCTGTTTGAATGCTGTCAATTAATATTCTAAGTCACATGTGGTAAACACATACTCACAAAGACTAAAATAAATAACAGCTACTTTATTATTTGTGGCATTTCCTGACAATGCTTACAGAGAATCATCAAGGAAGAGAATGCAAAGGTCATAAGAACTTGTGAAACCTTGATGACTAGTAGTTTCCACTTAGCTTTCTCATGATAGGACTGTCAGGTTCAGCATTAGTGAAAATACTTCCTACAACCACATGAGTACCCCAGATGTTATGACGAATAACTTTGCAGCAGCCAAGATCATCAATGGAAAATCCCAAGTGGCGGTAGCGTTCATCTGTTTCAAACAGAGTGTTGTTTGTGTAGGATCCAAAATACTAGATGGAAAAAAAAAAAAAAAGAATTCTTCACATGAACATTTCCAAGGGCATTTAAAATGCCAGGTGTTGTTTTAAAGAGGGATACTTCTAAGCCCAGAAGTACCAGTTACATTTGTTGAAGCAAATTTGATGTAGTTTTATTTATGAAATTGAGCAGGAAAATAAGCTGAGCACTTCTGGCTATAATGATACCCCATATTTACAGATACTCCTTTGCCACTGACAGAGCTCTGAAGGTGTACCATTGTGTTTCAATGGCTAATCATTCATACATACAAAAAAACCCTCCAGTGCTTTCGAAAGGTTCTGCTACTTCTACAGGCATCAACGACAGAACCCTTCTGTGAAAAAGCAAAAATGCGCATGTACCTTTAATGAGCCCCCAGTAAAGAAAGATGCTCTGAAGACCAAAACCGCATGTAAATTTGGGAACAGGTATTTCAATTATCTCGGGAGGAAGTTTCTGACTGAAAGCCTGCTTCTGATGAACGGATTATCAGTGAGTGTGTTACTACTGATTTGGACAGAACCCCATTTTCATTGACCCATAACAATTATTTAAATGCACGGAATTTCTGGGAAGCTTTTAATCACTATAAACACCTTCAACTGCCTGTTCACCTTCGAAACATCCCAATTGGCATATTTGTCTCTGTTGAGGCAATAAATCAACTGCCTTTACACTGGTTTTAAATAAAACCCCTCTAACCTGAGCTTTGCCACAATTATGTTCAACTGGTATGGTTTTACCAGTTCTCAGAAAAAATTATATACTCATAATAATATAATCATGCTTTGACAGGAGCTTTTTCAATTCTTTTTTCTAAGTTTTAAGACTATGTTCCACAGATGTCTTTGTAAAAACCTGTCATCCCCTCCAGAGAACTGATGTGATCCAATAACAAATGCCAATGCTGTTTTACAGGAACAAGCTGTTCATTTTTTTTATGTAACAAAGGTATCATTAACTAGTGCAAAGAGACTTTTTAAAACTCTCCATCTACATAGATAGGTGTCAGATCTACCTAGTTACCTTGGGAGGGCATAACCAGCTTATTCTGCAGTGACCAAGAGCTTTTGAACATAAAACTACAGTTATCTAAATTTCAACTTAATTGCTGAACAATATTCTTCAAAGCGCCGACTGCAATGACAGTGGACACAGCATGGGAACAGTTCAGGTTTACTATCCTTACTAGTTGTATTAAACCCATACAGAATACAAATAACACAGCGGTATCCATTGCATATTCCACACAGCAAATAACTTACTGCCAGTCCTGAGGATGGATCAATGAAGTCGGCCCAATAGCCTTCTGAACAAATTGCATAGCAAATTTCCTTGGCACCATTAATGAACTTAAAGAAAATAAAAGGGAAACAAGGATATCAAATGAGATTTTTGTTACATACATAAATATATACGTATGCATCTGTACATATAACATTCTGAAAATGATCAGGCACAGATTTCTTTTTTCTTTTTTTTTTTCCTCTACTGATAAGTAAGGAATTTAGCATACTTTTAACAAAAATATTACTAATATTAAAAGGATTAGAATTACGTTAGACTACTCCAGTCATATGGGATTCAGGAGTGTTCCTCATGCCAGTCAGTAATGGATTAACAGCTTGTACAAGGAATAATGCTATTGCTTTCATCATTCATGCAGATTGCAATCATACCTGTTATCCTCTTTAAGAAGTCAACCATTACGTCAGGTGTTTGTGTTATTTCCACAAGTTTATAGATCTCACCTAAACTCCACAAATTTGACACCGAATGTAGCATTAAATATATTTTTATAAATATATGAAAAACAGTTTTGCCCTAAGGTCTTATTTCAGCCAGCAGGACAACATTATGCAGCTCTTTCTGCACTACAAATGGTTTTAAAGAACACTTTAGTTTTGTCTCATGATACCGAACAGCTCCATAGACATTTGACTTATTAAACTAACTTACACTAATTCTCTTGTAATTACTGCCAGTAATTCTTGGTGGTCAGGATGACGATTTCAAACTCTCCTACTATTTGATTTTCAAAGTTATAGACCGTATTTCACTTACACTGGAGGACACCAGCTGATGTATTAATTAAAAAAAAGAAGTACTTTAAATAAAAATAGTATTTTGAAATGAAAACAGCACTGTCAATTAAGCGAGATGTTAAGAAGTTCCCTATTCTGCAACACATCATCAAAAAGCTCCCTTCTTCAAAGGGACAGCTTAAAGAATCCATCATTTCAGTAATTTAAATCTTTGGTGTTATGTTGCAGTTAGTTATCTGCTTGCCAGATATAGAAGAAAATTCAACCAGGTAGATTTAAAGCTGTGCTTCTGTACTGACACCAAAACACATGGCATAAAATAATTACACAACCTACAGATTACACAGCACATTTTTTCTGCAGATAAATCAGCAATAGGAGACCTCAGTTATGTGCTTTTAATCACCCAGACCAGCAGTTTGCAACCAATGCCACAAAGGCCAGCAGGGGCCCATAAAAAACTTCTGAAGAAGTTTGCATAGTTGAGAGAAAAAAACAACAAAAAAACCCGAAACCAGAAATCATAAAAGTTGAGATCTGTGATGGTTCTAAAACCATCCACGCACTCAGAAAAAGAAGACTAAGTGCAAAAATCTAAACAGCTGAAAAGACTGAGCCAGAACAAAGCACACACAGAACTCATGTAAGTGCCTCAAAATGTAAGAGAAATTCCCTAAGCTCACAAAAAAAGTATTTCTAACTTCAGGATAAATCTAATACTTTATTCGCTTTCAGTACAAAAATAAGACTGTTCTCACAATTAGTGCCCTCAGCAGCTCAAAGTTTCAAATTTATAGAAATATTATTATAGTTACTCAGCTTCAGTTCCTTAATGAGCAAAAAAGAGAAGTTTATCCTTTACAGTAAGGTGTTCTGTAGTTTGAGGTTTGATGGCTCCGATGATTAACTACGTTTCAAGTGTAATTAAGTCACAAATATAAACAAGCCATCTGAAGACAGCATTTTAGGCATTATATTTCTGGTACAGTACATCTTTTGATCTAATGCTGTAACAATCCTTCAGCGATCACTCAGAACAAGATTAACAAACACTTGAAATTCACTTCTGTAAACATTTACATTTGCCTGCATATAACCCTCATTACTTTAGCACAAGCCTCTCATGTTAAATTAGTATTTTTAAAGTTACTCCTAACCAACTATGAAGCAAACAAATAGACCATTTTCTTGTGAATTTGCTGTTAGTAACCTTTAGGCCGGGAGGTTACATCCAACATCCTAACACCCCTACAATGACTGTATTAGATTTGACAGGAAGGTGCACATGGAAGAAAGATGCCAATTAACATATAATTAGACCAGATTACAATGCCAAAGACCAACAGACCATAAATAATTCAAAGAGAAGAACACACTAAAATGAAGAGAATTTTAATTTGTGTGTATTCTTTATGTCAGTCCTTCAGCCTGCTTCTTTCTTTTTTGAGGTAGCCCTTAACCCTGCTCCATACAAGCTACATTTGCACTTTACTGGATTGAGAAGGATATCACCACACTATTTTCAGACACAAATATGACCATCACAGATATAAACCCCACAAGATGATATTTACTAGTTTTAAAAAAATTATAACAAATAATGTATAGAAACATTGCATTTTAAGGTGCCAGGACAAGAATGCCAGCGGTGGTGAACAGTGACACCTGCTGTACACACAAAACTAACCAAGAACATGAAATTAAGTGATTTTCAATGAGACATCTAGTGGCAACAGAGCAAAAAGACAAAGTTCACGAGGATGGTTAGGATGAAATAAATACAACTGATACCCTGGCTAAAAATGTTAACTGTATTCATTACCAGAATGCAGGGGTAAGGGTGGAACCACAAAACAAAACCCAAAACAGTGCAACTACTTTGTACAAGTAAGCATGCACTTATCCACAGATCCTGTACTGGAATCTCAATTGCATCACACAAATCCAAAGGCAACAGTGAAATCCTGCAAAATGGACAGTACTTAAGCAGAATGAAGATGAGAGAATAGTTGCTGCCCTTTAACTGCAACAGGACAATGATCATGTATCTTTACTAATTTACTTTAACATTTTACATTTTAGCATACTTTCAACTTGCCCCACTATAAAGAAATAGTCATACGAGACATTTCATGTAGAGTAGTCAAAAAGCTACAAAGCTTGAAAAAAGTAATCACCATTCTACCAGTAAGAGAACATAGGATTAGTGCAAAAATCCTCTAAGTAGTAAAATAGATATTACTACCAGAGCTAGAAACAGACCAAAATACACACATTGTTCACAAGAGATGAGTCTGCATACGAAATGAAGCTGATGCTAATGTCAGCTACTTACATTTTCTAATAGCATTTCTCTCTCATCCTCCACTTCCTGACTCCATACAGTCATATCATTTTTAGTCTTCTGGGTGACAGTTAATACTGTTAACTGGTTGGTATTTGCTTCTGGAAACATTGACTCAAAATCTAAAAAAAAAAACAAAAAACAAAAAAAAAACAAAGGTAAAACTGGCACATTATAGCTTGTTCCCACATTTACTTATGGTTTTTCAGTCTGACACAAATTCATGCTGGTTTGAAATGCTGATGTTTCTTTTGTGGAAAATCACGCACCTTGGTAAGGTCCTCTTAAAAGCAATCTGGGAAGCAGAGCTTGCTAGATCAAGACCTCCTGCTGAACTGCAAGATGACAAAAGCTCCAGGACCAAGTGTGTGTCTTTGCAAAGATATTAAACCAAGTATAATAATATTTTAGTATTTGAAATTGAACACCACCACACTCCTCCACACACGCTGAGAACTGGCTAAGCCACATTACATGATGCACTGATTTTTACATTAAATCTTTCAGTAGAAGTGTCTCAGATCTAACTCCTAGGGAGGATGATCATGGGAGTGGAGCACCTCCCGTATGAAGATAGGCTGAGAAAATTGGGGCTCTTCAGCCTGGAGAAGAAAAGTCTGCGTGGAGACCTCATAGCAGCCTTCCAGTATCTGAAGGGGGCTATAGAGAAGCTGGGGAGAGACTCTTCGTTAGGGACTGTAGTGATAGGACAAGGAGTTCAAACTTAAACAGGGGAAGGTTAGATTGGATATGAGGAAGAATTCTTTAATGTAAAGGTGGTGAGGCACTGGAACGGACTGCCCAGGGAAGTTGTGAATGCTCCATTGCTGTCGGTGTTCGAGGCCGGGTTGGACATAGCCTTGGGTGATATGGTTTAGTGGGAGGTGTCCCTGCCCATGGCAGGGGGGTTGGAACTAGATATCTTACGGTCCTTTCCAACCCTAACTATTCTATGATTCTATGATCCTATGACATGACAGCCAAGTCAGTATCAACAGTACATTACAGGCACGAATTGTGAGAGTTAATCACCTCCAGCAGAAAAGGTTCAAACCCATCATGATTTTCTGTACATCATCTTTTGTACTACAAAGAAGAATGCACATGAAGGGCCAAAGTCATGATAACGGTTCATGAAACCTTGTTTTTAGTGTGGGGAAAAAAAACCCCACTTACCTAAATTAAAAAGTCCAAAGCATACAGAACAAGATTTTAACCAGATTTCAGTCTCTTCTCTCTTTCAGTTTATCATTTTTTAAATAGAAGATTTTACTCCAATTTAATGTCAATAATTTCCTCCTTGAACACATTAAAGAAAGATACAAATACAATCCTTTCAAAAGTGTCATAATTTCAATTTGCTATTTTACTACGAAGCAGTGCCAAAATTTGATTTTGTCACAGACTGGTTTTTGGACAGTGAATTAGCTCCAGAATCTACCTTACAGAAAAGAAGCCCCTGAAAGTTAATCCCTGCCCCAAATGATCTTGAATTTAAGTGGCACTGAATTTTATATGAAATACTAAGTACTAACAATAGCGAAGTTTCATTTTTCCTTTTATAGTGTGTATTTTTCTTTTGAAAGTATTAACTCTGGATTAAAACTTTCTACTACATGTTTTGCGGCATCAATTACATCAGTGTTTACTTACATATTTTTTCAGTTTAAAAAGTTAAAATTTCTTAGCTGTCAATGAAAGTGAAAATATACCTTTTCGTAACAGTTCAGGACAAGCTTGTACTGCACATTCTACCTTTGCATTTTCAAAGTAAGTTTCAGCATTACTTATTTGCTGTTTCTGTGGAACATCAGCACCCTGAAAAAAATGAAAATTGTAACTTTCTCAATACGTAACAGCAATAACTTTACACACTAGACTATGGTTTTGTGATACACTGATACACTCAAGCAGTTTCACAGAAAAGTGATTTACAATGAGTCTTAATTTTTCAACTACTGGAAGTGGAACACATACATACATAGGCATTACCTGTTAAACTTGTACAGAAATTGTAAGTTTTATATCTTATTGTAATCATTTTATCTCAAAGCCTTAAACAATACAGAAATTTTTGAAACATATTCTGAAACAATGGCCTTAAGTATTCAATACAACACTATTTGATAGCTTTTAGATATAGACACATTACCTGAGCAAGAACAAAATTTTAAAGTTATACATCACTTCTAGAGCTCTGAACTATCAGTATCTTCAGCTTTAGCTGTTTTAACTTGAAAAGCAGAAGTTTTCTAATAATAGCAATTTCCAATTTTTATTTTTTAATTTTTAGTTCTACAGTTTCAAAAAAAATTCCAAAGCAACAACCAAACCCCAAACAAACAAAAAATGAACAAAAAACCCCAAAATCCAAACATCAAAAAAAACCCAGGTTCTTTGTGGTATATTATGAATGGAGCACCAGTAGTTAAGATACAGAATCACAGAATCATAGAACAGTTAGGGTTGGAAAAGACCTTAAGATCATCTAGTTCCAACCCCCTGCCATGGGCAGGGACACCTCCTACTAAACCATGCCACCCAAGGCTCTGTCCAACCTGGCCTTGAACACCGACAGTGATGGAGCATTCACAACTTCCCTGGGCAACCCATTCCAGTGCCTCACCAC